>JAGFPH010007758.1:0-31459 GCA_018207615.1 Philaenus spumarius | reverse complement strand
GATTTCAAAACTATTTTGGGAAATTTGGTGATATCCAGTTTTTGAAAGTGTTTCTCGAAATCCCACCAATAATATTAGCGAAACTATTGCAGCTCAAATTTTGATAAAATCTTTGGTGGTGAAGTTACTTACCAACATACTTTGCAGGAAGGCTAAAGTAATCCAAAACTTTGTATAAAATAATGAAAGTAAGTTATTATTTCGGCTAGCGCTGTGCGGTAATTCTGTGTACCGCCAATGTAATAATAGTCCGCCTTGTTAATTATAATTAGCTATATGGTTATTGCGTATGAGATCTGTTAAGTCGTTTTTATTAGTGTAACTATGACGATACGCCCCTTGGCACTCTTGTCAAAGTCGTACTTCTCCGGTTTTTCTAGTTAAGAAATAAATAACTGAATTTTACCCTCGTCAAATTATTTTATTTGGTATCCTTCAAGATTGGATTCAAAGACAAATATTGTTCCGCGTAAAGGAAAAGAAAAAAGGAATGTACCATATGTACTGACAGCCATGGCACAAAGAGGAATCGTTTGTTAAAATCGTTACAGCCGTTTAGGCATTAGGACGTAGCGTCTGAACTCACATACACTCATAAACACATGAAACTCATTAAGTTTAAATGTCGACAAATAATAATAATAAATCGCCAAACTACCCAACCGAATTTATCAATTTAAAAAATAAAGTTAATCTTAATAAACAACAACAAGCTAAATAACAAATGCAAAATAAACAATAAATAAATGAAATAAAATAAACAAATAGAGACATCATATTTAACTTGGGAAAGCTTTCGTGTTCTGTCCCGGTAATAAAATGTTTTGAAAGTGACTTCTATTTTTACCACGTGCATCAATATTTACAGAGACAGGAAGCAACAGGCGGCAGGCTGGTACGAACACCTCTTCCAAATCAATTCATAGTTCAATCTTTATTTTTGACGATAACTGAGTTTTTTTTACATAAAAAATGTCTTTATAAAATTATGTTGGTAAAGTATAGCTGTCCTCAATATGACATTTGTACTGCCTCATATACACTATCTATACTACATGATTAAGAGATACAGTCTGTGTGCATTTACTCAAAACTACCTATGAGATGACGATGAAACATTTACTAATGTGTTAAGCATTGCTGTTCAGATAAAATGGTAGTTGTTTTATTATTTTTTTTTTTTTATTGTCTAAGCAGTAATTTAAAAGTTAATCTGTAAAAAAAGTAACTTGGAACCTCCAACACTGCTGCTTAGGTTCCAGCCTAGTTACGGGAGTTTGTTTTATTTGCACTATAAATTGTTATTCAGAACTATGCGGTAATCTCTCGAAAGCTCATTCTATAGCTAAAAACGTTTATACGAACATAGGTCCGAAAACGCTTCGTTTTCCAGATAGCTGCCATTTTGTTTTTTGTACAAAATAATTCATATCGAGAGAAATGTTTGACTGATTGAGTTCAAACTTGGTACGAAGTTTAATCTAACAACGATATATGTCTAGGAAAATAAGTAATTAAATCCAATCATGCTTTTACAAATGGTGGCTGTTTGAAAATTTCAAACCTAAACTACTAAAAAACCGTACATTTTAATAAAACGTTTGAAGGTACCTTTTTTGTTGCCCTTTTGATTCCTTACCGGATGGTGTAACTGTCATAACAATCGGATGAAGGATAATAGCTGAGTTAAAGAATAACAGCATATGTACATACAATATTGTTGTGTTTACTGTGTTGGTATAGGATGCCGGGTTGAACAAACCAATTATTAAACATAACTTAACTATTATCATTCATCCGATTGTTTCGACTGTGAGACCATCCGATTGGAAATCAAAAGGGCTACAAAAAAGGTGTCGTGACATGTTTTGTTAAAATGTACGGGTTTTGAGTAATTAAGTTTGAAATTTTCTAACAGCCGCCACTTTGAAACTCATGATTGGATTTAATCGCTTATTTTTCTTGTGATATTATCATTGTTAGGTAAAACTTCATGCCAAGTTTAAACTCAGTCAAACATTTCTCCAGATATATGAATTATATTGTACAAAAAACAAAATTGCGGCTATCTGGAAAATGAAGCGTTTTTGGGCCTATGTTTATATGAACGTTTTTCTTATTTTTAGCTATAGAATAAGCTTTCGCATAGTATTCAATCACCCTATTATACTACTTCCCCGCCTTCATTAAATAATTCGACCACGCAGCTGGACCGCTGACGTGAGTTGAGCAAATTTGCAAAATTAAGTTTATATGCCTGTGTTTTAGGGTTTCAACCAACAATTTGGGAAATGGATCCACTCACGAACTCGTTGAACAGCTGTCTGTGTGTACGAAATATATTAGTAGAATTTGTTACCTCCTAGTGGCCTCGCGAGTGTGCACCACTTGGCTTCGAACCGGGTACTGTTATAGTATTTTACGTTTTGGTCGATTTTGGGAGAACCAAGCGAGATATAAGGTCGCGTAAAAAAATGTGCAGAATAACATCCTACATTTATGTTTTTAGAAAAAACTCTAAAAAAATTAATTCTCGTAGTAAAAATTTCAAAAAATAGTTACTTCCGGTCAAAAAACGTACTTCCGGTTGTTGGATTTTTTGTCTAACGAACTCGTCCGAGCGACGTAGACAACCAACACGTGTACCAAATTTGGACCAAATCGGACTTAAAATGCGGCCGCTATAGTGCGAACACATATATACATATATATATATATTAATTTTAATGACACCCAAAAACGTGTTCCTGGGACCATGATCAGTGCTCATTTGCTACTCCCAACCTTGGGTCTCACCATAAGAGCCACTGCAATAGCTCATTTTTCCTATGGAAATTCGCTAATAAACATGTTAAACAGTATAATTTTTGTTCAGTAACCTAGGAGACTATGAAAATTCATACACTACATCTATGGAAAATTGTCAATCTAAGTCCCTAGAAATCTACTATCACCTAGTTTTCGCTCTTTTTAGCTACAGACATAAAACCGAATTTCTTGCAAACCCATTAAATATACAATTAAAATCAGGGTTATTTTCAGTGCATAATTAAATATACACACACATACATAAATAAAGTAATACATAAAATATACACATAAATTATATTCACAAATAAAAAATATACACGCTGGACGCAATAAAATGATATGTGCAAACATAAACATTTATACATTTCCAGATCTGACGTTACAATCACTACAAAATACATGCACCTCTCTGTCTCCCTCTCTCTTTCATTCTCTCATTTTTACACACTTACTCCATTTTTAAAGTTAAAATATAATACATTGAAATACATTTTAACACAGTATCATTCATAATGCTTTACACAGAGAGTGGATAAGTAACTAATAGCAACACTATTCTTATCAAAAACTTCAAATGAGAATATTAACAAAATTATTAGTGCACAATAATCACGCGTGGTAAGTGCTATAACTAACATAACTACTAAAAAAAGAAAAAGAAATTTAAAAGAAATAAAAGTACGCATCTTTGTGGACACTGCCTATTTGAGATTGCCGCTAGTCTTGAGAAAACTTTAAGACCAAAACAAACAAAAGGGCATTATTAACAGATAACTAATAAAAATATTCTGACAATGCCAGTATTGAAACATGTAATTTAAATAAAATTATGACAAAATGTATGTTAATTCTTAAACTTTTAACTAATTTATATTTCGCAATTTAAATAAAATATGAAAAAAACTTTATGACTTCAACGAAGCTCGCAAATGCTTTTAGAAATTGTTCACACTTTGTAAATCCAGATCTTGGTAAAAAAAAAAATGTAATGATAGTTTATGTTTGTAAAGAACATGATATTTTAAACTTGTTCATATCGATATTAAACTACACGGCTGTTTAAACAATCACTGCTATATTCTAAAAGTATGACTGAATTCAAATAAATAACATTGCCAATAATAAGTTTTAGTACAATTTTATGCCAATCCTAACGTAACATGTTAAGTTAGGATTGGCAGAAAATTGTACTAAAACTTATTTCATGGATCCTAGCAGATGTAATTTATATAATAATTGAAAATAATATTTAAAAAAATTTATTTTTATATAAATAAGTTAAGTAATGTCCACGTTTTATATAATATTGCACTTATAACAACAGAAATATATTTTTAAACAGGTTTGTTTTCTCCGCACATTGTAATACAATAAAATCCAAACGCAAAATTACTTTTATTAGTCAAAATCATTCAAACAAGGTAAATTTGTAGTAAATAAAAGTCAACATCTGAGCCTATTGTATTTTAATATGAAACCGGAATAACAAATAATTAGTAAAGATGAACGTAATAAAGAAAATACCCAATACAGTAGTTTAACACCAATCATTTTTTGTAGTAAATTACTTGGTGTTAAAGTCTTGTTTGGTTTCGGATTAATTGATTCGATAGTTTTGGTTTAGTTGTGAACAGTTTCCTAACTGATGTTCAAATTAACATAGAAGTAAAGAAAATACTAAGTTTAATTTTAAATAACATATTATAATTTCAAAAATGAGATATGAATAATAATATTTGTATGCAAACTAATATAGGACAATTTCTTTAGGTTTAGCGTTACAACAGCTAGTCAATCGGTAATAAAGCCGTAAAGCTATCAAGGGTAAATCGGTGTGCTTTGCCTTTACTGAGCAGCGTAAACTGATCGCCACGTAAAACCACTAGGCACGTGACTGTCGAAGGTTCCAAATGTAGCAAATTGAACAATCGTTTCTGTAAAGCATATGAGTACTTCTGACAGCAATGTCTGTAACACAAGTAATAACTGCAATGCCATCTTAAATTAGGGAGGAAGATATTTAGCAACATTTTCTGGATAGTATTCAAAAATAAATAATATATATTTTATATTCACTAAATATAAAAAGAGTTTTTTAAAGTTAGCAAACCCTTTTAAACGATAAAGCCAAGACAGTATAGTAATATTTGAATACCAAACTTTGAAGCAATCAAATTTAAAATAAAATATTTGTTTGAGTTATAATTGTTAAAAATGTTGCAGGTTAGCTTAATGGGATGTTCTACTGAAAATCGGAAAAAAAAATTTTTTTTGCCTTACAAAATTTGTTTATTGAATTTTGTTCTACATTAAATTAGCTTCAAGAAAATATATGTATATAATGGATTGCGACACCTATTTACTATAATAAAAAAATAATAGGCTTTATGACTCGGGTATAAGTGGAAAGGTTTCATGTTAGCTGTGGAGTTTGGATGCGCAGTGGGTCTAGGCGTCAGTAAGGTGGTGGGGGAAGCGACCGTCTCCATCTGTTTTGTGTGTTGTTAGGCTCGCGATTCACCTACAATGTCTCTGTCTGTCCCCACGCGGCCTCAAACTACAACCTTGTACCTCCCCTCACGCGCTGGTGACAGCTCACACGAAACCTGACGAAGTTATACACTTCACAACCGGAGCGTAGGTTAGTCTTGATGAGCGCTGGTTTTGTACATTCAGTTCTTATAAGTTTATGTCTGCTACCATTCAATCCATACACTCTGTTACATATGTCTCTGAACCAAAAGCCACAATCAGATTATTTTCAATCAAGTAGTGGCATAAGTCCTGGACCTATGATTTGTAAAATAGCCAATCGCTTCGACAAAAGCTATTAAATCTGACAAAAGTGCTTAAAACTATAAAGTATAAATAACATAGAAGAAAAATCAGGCTAGCTCAACTGAGAGAAGAAGAGATGAAGAAAAAAGAAGAGGGATTGACATATTATGGAGCAGGTTGTTTTTTAAACAACAAAATATTCGGTACGCTGAGTTCTGATCTTTTCATATTATATGTAATTTTCAATATGTATCTAGGCCTACACTCATTTATGGACTCTAAATTTATTTTATGTCTTTCAGTAATGTTCATAAGTTCTGTATTGTTGTGGCTCATAACACTAAAAAAGCAACCTGAGTTGTTTACATGCATAAACTTCTTACAACACACAAAAATATTGGTTGAATCCAATGCCCTACTTTGATCAAGGATTTCCGAAAGTTTGATTTTTCCGTGTTTTTTAAGTACAAAAGTGATATATCTCAGGAAGTACTTACAGCAAACACTTGACATTTTTACCATATATTCCTGATTAGTTTATCTAAATATTTAGTAGGAATTCTGTCCATATCTAGGATACGAGCTGTGTAATATATTTTTTATTTAGCATATATGCAAAAATAAAAATGTTTTAATGAAGATAGAGTCAAATACTATCTTAAATATTTAGAGTAACAAAATGTAAACAAAATGAAACTAATTTCATCAAATTCTAGCTGTTAGATCCGGAGATATATGAAATTCTGTAAAACCCCGCATATATATATAGTTTATATATACACAAATATTTTGAGTTTGACAATGTATAATAATTATCTAACCTATTATAAGCAAATAAAACAAAAATCAGGATGATATATTTAAAATTAGTCAATTTAGTATTTTCAGTAGAATATAACCTTAATTATGTTAAATTGCATTTTGTTAAATTTATTCAATCCAGAGAAAATCGACTATAAGGCAGACAAAGGTACTAAAATTCCATTTTTTAGGAACATAATCTACAAATAAAATGAAAAATACTAAAAAACATAATAATATCGTGTAGCTGACCTACGAAACATAGAAACAATTTTGAGGAAATTATAAAGATGAATTTTCTATAGAAAGCTAAAAACCGACACAACATGAGTACCAGCGCATTCAATGTCGCAAGAAGCTTTTCTAAAAACTTTCTTATTTTAGTTTACCTCGAGTGCACTATAATTTGCAGTATGGTCGTCCACAGCAATCGGCAGTCCCTTTGATAGCCGTTCATTACGCAGTAGCTACTGACCCGATTCTAATGAAACTTGACATACGTCTTGGTAGTTAACTCAAGACCAAGCTCATTCCAGCAGTTTCTAGTTAGCGGTTGCTAGATGATTGGCTGGCGTCCAATTTCTTTATGTATTTTGACAATTCAAGATATTTACAGTACTATAAAATAAAATAACTTGGTTGATATAGGGACGGAATTCATTTACTCCGATACAAGAGATAGAAGCTCATGTATCACTGAGGATGACGACTTTGTCGTTGAAAAGCGTTTGATAATTAAACTTATGTGAGTGAGAATAGTGTTATTTTTATTTTTTAAATATAAATTCCTTCTCACCCGTCGAGCTCAAAGTGTATTTTATAATACTAGAAGTAGTACATATCGATGACAGTATTTAATAAAGCTATACTTGTGCCTAGTTTTTCTAGGATATGGTTTGTGGATGTGTAACGAAATATGATTATGATTTTACCTTATGTTTTCTAATCTGTGCTCACTGACATTTAATTTATACAAACCTAAAGTAAAAACAATCAACATGTAGAAATAAACCAAATTCGGCCCAGTGTATGCATACATTAAGAATTAACAATAGCTCCACTATGCGGTGGTTAGTGGAGCAATCTTTCAAACATAAAAACATCGCAACATTACCTACAAAATGATATTAATGGAATTCGCAAACGGTCGTGTAAAGTCAGTTATATATGAAAGCATCTCCCACCTCAATATGAAATATTGTTTCACATTTTTTTTTTTGTACATACAATACAAAGATAAGTAACTACCTATGAGTATTTGTCATATCACTCAAGATTGTTTGATATTACATTTTTGTATTATTCGAAACGATTACTTCACTCACGCGTATAATTGTATTAGACCTAGGTGTATGTGTCCATCTGGTTTGATTTTAAAATTAAAGGATGACTGCTAGACAGATAGTAGAAGTAAGACTAATAAGTTAAGGGTTCTTTATATCACACCTCTACAAGATGGGAAAAGTAAGTAACCATGTTTACACCTGAAAACGTCTCCTTCAAGAGCCAAAGATGGGCACCATAGAGACTGATACACGGAATAAGGCATATTAATATTCATTCAATACTTCTGGGTAAGTATCAATGGACAGTTGGCGATCTTTAGACAAAAGATTCCATCTTAATGGCCCAATAAAACGATTATATGAGATTGAGTTTCTGCTGTGAAAAGGGCACCAAGTTAAGGGTCTTCTATACCTTGCGTAAAACAGCAAACATATTCACTTCGTACTACCGTGTTTCGAACGCCGTTTTTCAACCTAAAAAGTTGTGAAACATCTTAAATTGTTCTTAAAGGCTTTGTGCTTTTGTCTTATATCTCATAATTGAAAGAAATCGTCGGCAACTCCTTTTAATCATCAGTTTAAATGAGTAAAAATCGATTATTTTTAACGCACTTTTTGGGAGTTTTAAGCAATAATTTCCATATTTTAAGCTAACTAACACGTACAAAATATAAAGCCTTCTTTATAACTTAAAGTAGTTTCCATATTATTAATGTATAAATAGAATCCGAAACACGGTACATATTACGAATGCATGTTTCAACGATTTTGCGGCTTGAGTCAGGCCTTTTGCATTGAAATCATACTGTACACTCGGGAGTTTTCTTCGAGGTAAAGAAGAGCCTTAAAGTAATGCAAAATGGTGGTACCGACATAGTTATCTGTATATATAAAAGCCAAATACCACTCACTCACTCCCTGACTCATTACGAAATCTCAAAAACTACTGAACGGATTGAAACGAAATTTGGTATGTAGCTTCCTCTAGGGCCATAGGTGCTTACTAAGAAAGGATTTTAAAAAATTCGAGATTTTAGGGGGGTTTGGGGGGGGTCAAAGTTAGTAAATCAAGATTTCTCAAAAACTACTGAACGGATTGGAATGAAATTTGGTATGTAGCTTCATCTAGGGCCGTAGGTGCTGGCTAAGAAAGGGTTTCGAATAATTCGGGGGGTTTGAGGGGGTCAAAGTAACTAAACATCCCCATAAATTACATAGTATAATATATTTATTGGTATATTCTTTTGGTTAATATACATTTAACTTTGATTTCTCTATCGATACATGCAAATCCGGATCGGGGTATCTATCTATATATTTTACTGCCCTGATCTATATATTTATCATCATATCTAATGAACGATTTGTCTAAACATGGTGAAATCTCAAACAATATATACTATTTATGAGATATATATTCCAATTAAACAAAATATTGTACGGTTATAAGTCTTAAGAGATTTTTTGAAGGGTTTAAAATACTGGTAAATTGGATTTTTTGTTTTGTTGCCTACAGACTGATCACGATTTTTTTAAATGTATATAGCCTTGAAACAAGAAACCTGGCATAAATAACTGTACCTTGCCCCTCTCGACCGTTCCTCTCTTTCACTTTCCTACTCACTGGCCACAAGGCACTGATGCATCAGTTGGGCTTATCATTTTGATGTTGTCATTCCTCTAAACCCTTCTATTCCTGATACTCGCGTTCCCTCTTATATTGCGGAGGATAATATTTTTGAAATTGGGCAGCTTTCAGACAATGATCTCCAAAACTCTCAGCCTCCGTCGACAGAACCGTGTTTGTCATCTGATACTGTTGAGTTCCATTATTCACACCACCCAGAAAAAACGTTGGAAAAAACGGCGAAAACGTTTTTCCAATACTAATTGTGTCAAATCGCATAGGGAGTTTGTCAAAAAATACAATGCAAAAAATCCCGTCGTAAATCGTGAGGCTGTCAAAAGATACAATAAAAAACACTCCGCCGTGCATCGTGAGTCTTCCAAAAAGTACAGTCAACAAAATCCCCAGTTCAAAATGGCTGTCATTCTAAAATACAGTTCTAAAAGATGTCACATGAATGTGCTTCCATGGTCTGAAAAATCAATGTCAGGGTTTCACTACAACTGCAACACCGATTATCACAAAGACAAAACAGTTGAACTAGGTTTTATGACGACATGTAAATGGTGTACATCTATGAAGTGGTATAAATGACATGGTTTATAATGCACGATTCATATCCTTATGACACACAAAATTACCATCATTTGTCGCATTTATTTCACCAAAATAATTATGCAATAGCGAAGCATTGCCAGGTTAGCTATCCTTATAAAAAGATATTAGGATTTAGATTTTAAACTAAAAGAAGTTGTCCGACATACTAGGAGATTTGTCCAGCTGTGATATGAAAGTGTTTATTGTACGACAACCGAACTTATAATCCGTTTAAAAAGATGATGTCGCCGATTTGTTTGTTCGTGTTACTTCCATATTTCTTACAGTTTACAAAATAGAAAATATTTACCAAAACCGTAGTTTTTGACAAATTTGTTCAACTAAACCTAATAATGTAAGAACATTGCAATTGCTCAACTGCATGTGCGGTCGTAGTTTGATTGTAGATATTTCATTGTCAACGCTTCTACAAATTCCTATTTTAGTTCATCTTTTATACTTGAGCCCGATTAAGTAATAAAAGACGCTCAAAAACAGTTTCTTATTTTAAAATTTTTTTTTTGTAAACATGTTGGGCAGTAATTTAAAGCTTCTAAATGAATTAACTGTCTCACTTATATGAATTACTTTGTTTTAAACAAAAACAGGGGGAACCATTTTGTCCGCTAAATTGAACCATGATCTTGCATAATGTAGTCTATTCCGCTTCTTGAAACACAAAATAGCCAATAAAATGAACATAATACTTCCTTAATCGAAGAGACATTTCCATAAAATAAAGTTTTACTCTTAAGCATACTTCATGACTGCTAGAAAATAATATTACCCTAGAGTGATAATTATTTTTGGAACAATAAAAAGGTACCAGGAGAACTTATTGTAAAACCTAGAGATTTGCCGGAGGAACTCTTCGAGGTACAGTCTCCAGGTTGTACAAACAGAAACAGCAACTAGGCAGTACTCTTTCAACATGACTGTACTAGAGGCAATGCTAAACTCAAATACCAAATTGGAGATTTGTATGGTACATGTAACCCATTCAAAGATCGTGTAAGCCATACGATCAGTCTCCCTCTTGCAAAACATATACATCATATGAACTGTACTCTGCAGACTGTAAATGGGAAGAATACCTATTAAGCACGTTCCACAATCCTGGAGAACGACCAGGTTTGTACAGAACCCAGGGAGCATGGAAGCCCATACCTATGGGCAGAGGGGGGCCAAGGCCTCCCTAGCTCACAGTACGGATGCACGCAATGCACTTTGTATTGAAATTACTCCCAATACCGTGGTTTGCGTACAAAGCAACGCAATACACTGTGCGTCGGCCGCTTATCATAGCGTCAGTGTCAAGCTCACACGGCGTCCTTAGCAGTGAAGGAGTAAGTGAAGTATTAAACCCAATACCCCAGTCCAGCCCCCCCCCCCCTAGAAAATAATATATGGGCGCCCATGCCAGGGAGTGTATATTTTACTGACACTAAGTCATTAGGAAAAATAGGCTTAATATTAATTTTGCTGGAGTTATTAGAAAAGGCAATATATATCCACATATATGATGGGGCACTGAGAGCTTGATCGGATTAGCTTGATTGTATGCTGGGAAAATCCTATGAATCCGAACTTTATCATTTTTTTAGTACAATCGAGGTAAGGAGGTAGCATTCGGTGGCTTCCTAGATATTGAAGGAGCCTTCGACTACATCACAACAAGGTCGATAATGAAAGGATCGTTGCTGTGACTCCAGACTATTATTCAGTGTACGAGACATTCTACTGAGCTACTAATAGAATAATTGTGTATTATCATTTATTTTATTAATGCAATACAATCCTAATTTCTCTCTTCGTGTTAAGACCAAAATCACCTCAATATGTTCTCTGTGCTTCTAAGTACAAGAATTCTGCATGACCCATGACAGAAAGGCTTTTTCTAATGGGATAGTAGTTTTTGAGATTAAAACAAAGAAAAGCTTACTAAAAAATCAACTACCTTTAAATTAAATAAATGTAAAATGATTCCCTCGTAGTTGTGAATTACTTATATTGGTTGTGACTATAACACATATTTATTATTTAAACTGTTATATTCGCATGCAAATTAGCTCAACCCCTTTATTTCTTTCCCCAAATAGAAGATAAATGGAGTCGTGTTTTATTTTGCCAGGTCGTGTGCAACTATACTTATCTCCAAGACTTGCATTGTTTCGCCAAGAAACTGGATCATAAATTATCATAATATCAGAAGGAAGGCACTCATGAATATGTATAAGACGTTAGGATATCTCGTAAAGTCCATCGTTACCTTGGCGTGACTAGTGCCAACTAAATAATGCTTTCCTTCCATACTTTGATAAAACAATTGCGTTCAAATCTGAACCATTTTAGAAAGCACCTTCTGCTGGAACCGATCAATAAATGAACATAGGAGATACAATTGGCTATTAAACTAACATTTCTATAAGGTTTGTAAACTATCTAATATTATGTATTAATTAAAATAAACAGAACTGAAACTAAAACAGGTTTAGTTGTTTTTAGAACAGTTATTTACATTGTCGATTGTTGCTAGGCCACATTACTTATTATTACTTTCTTGTTTGAGATTAGTTCTTACCAATCCAGATAAAGTTTGTTTCGCTCTTATGGAGCAGGTCGCTCCGGTTGTCCTAGTTTAATGCGAACTGCCGTAGAGTTTCAAGAACTATTTCACAAATTGTCGCCAAGTAATGCCGTCATGATAAGTGTTAATGACAAGTTCCAAAGTACGGTTAGTGTTTTGATTCAGCGTAAAGGGTGTGAAGGTTGTCCAAAAACGGTCACTAACAATGGAAACTACTGTAGTATTCAGCAAATTCTGCAGTATTATGTATAATTTTCAGATAAAAGACATGTACATTTAAATGACTTCATCATCAAGGAAACAACACGTTTCCTTGGTTTTCAATATCCTGTCGAAAAGTAGAAGTCACAAAACAGTAAGCGTGAACCACTATCATGCGCTGTATGTTTGTTAAGCATATGTTTGAGTCCGTATTTCGTTGTAGATGAAAACAGGAATTCCGTTACCGTATACCAGGTACGTTAGAGAGAGAATATCCTTCAACCTTTTACAAGAGATCTAAAGAGGGTTTGTAGTGCTAGCAATCTAGCTTTGAGTGCTCTGTGATTCCATCAAGACTGGCGCCATCAGTCACAGAGCTTAGCAACTATTTATTTGTACCTACTTCGAAAAAGTTTGGCAAAAGAATAATTTCCCACGGATCAAACTTTCCATACCCGTCCCACTGCTGCGACCTATCATCTGAAGCTTATGTGTGAAGACTTATGAAGGAGAGCATCTTTCAAACCGACTACCATTGCGGAGCTGCGCGAAGAATTAACTAGATACGTTTGAAGAATACAACAAACTCTTGTCACCGAAATGTTCAAAGATCTTCAACAAAGCTACGAGAAAATTGCCTAAAACATAAAAGAATATAAGCAATAGAATATATGTGTCCTTTTGCTTTGTATATTTAATTAAATTACAAGTGAAAAACATAGACCAAGACCGGGAGTTGAACCCAGGACCTTTACGTTTCCGACGTGATGCTCTGCCAACTGAGCTAGCAACCCTGATCGCTCCAGATATTTGGTCGGTGTTATCTCACTTGTACGGTTTTACTGCAATTATTAAATTAATAAATTGAATACCTCGTATATAGGACATTGAAAACAATCTCTATTCCTATTTTGCAGCTTACAGTGGTGTTATTATTAATATTTTTTTCATATTTTTCCGCTTACACACTTCCTCAGCAAAGGATATTTAATTATGTTATGTTTTAGAGTGGATTAAATTGTATAGATTTTTATTTGTCTATACATTTTTGTTTTTAGAGTTAATTTTGATGTATTTATTTTTGTGCTGTGTTATTTAAGGTTAAGTGGAAGAGAGGACCCGACGGGCCTAACTTCTCTTAAAAATATAAAGGCATTTTGTTATTATTATTTTACTTTTAAATAACATTGCGTTTTAATATTATGAATTCCACCCCTAAAGAAAAGGATAAGTTTCTTTTAAGATAGCATGGAGAAAAAGTCGACAGTTTATAATTGTTCTCGTCTTTTAAAATGAATTGCAATATTATGTTATATAATATTTTAGACTCCTGGCTCTATAACGCCCAATTTAAATATAATACAAACCGTATTTTTCTATTGATAGGATTGCTATGCTGTGTGTTTATCTGTTTAGTTATCAACAAATATAGTTGGAGTGGATGAACTTTACACTGACTCTTTTTATAACTTTCCCAGCTATTTTGAACTCTCAAGACGCCATCTTGTAATAAAACACTCGTAAAATATATCAAGACAGAAGACAAACAACTTTTATGTTTTGTTGACGAGGAAGTCATAAGCCGAATGTAAAAGAGTTACAACAATCAAAATATCAAACGAACTTTTCTATTAGAATTCGGGCTATGGATAGGGGAAGTAAAGTTACAGATCAAAGTTCCAGTTACAGAATTCGGGCTACGAATCCCGATGTAAAGTTTCAGATAACCTTTGCAATGAGGGAATATGGGTTAGTAAACAATCAAAAGATATCTAGCACAATGGCTCGATAAGTAAAATACCGGTTCAGTTCACCAAGATTTGAACTATCGAGCTATCGAATTAATTTATTTCAGAGTAGAGGGTTCCGTCTTATGCTGGCTTCACAAACTCCCTCTGTGACTAGAGGGGAACCAAATAGAAACATATTGTCGTACACTCTAATATACTCACGGAAGTGACGATTGATTAGAACAGAAGCACTTAGATCCGGGGTAGAACGGTGAAGGTACTTTTCATCTCAATCTTGATGCAAAGCCAGAGTTTTTTCGTGAATGACAGGATTTTTTAAATATAATAGCGATACAAATATACTGTGTTTTAAGGACAAAAAAAATATTATAACATATTCTGTGTTTAAAATGGTTTCTAACGATTTATAACATTTTTCATTATTATTTATTTGAGTATTTTCTATCATTTTGTTTCATAAAAAAGTTCGCGAAGTTTCTATAGAATTTATTAACTGGTATTATCTAATGCAAATCCTAAATGCAAGACCTACTAAGTTTAAAGAAAAACACGGCTCGTAAAGTTATAAAAGAGGTTACAATTACACGACTGATAAAACGATGGCGTAATAAGTATTTCGTAGAGTTTTGGTTGTTTCATTCATGGCTAGTAAATTAGAAATATTAGTCACTTGTAACTCGTACTCGATGGGATAATTTAGTCGTATCATATGACAATGGCTTTAAAGATAATCAAAAGCTAAAAGCTGATAGCGGTAGACATTTTGGTATCCAGTAAGAGTATATTAATGATATCTATAAAGTTGTACCACGATGAAAATTTTCATCTTATCATTGGTACATCAGTAAAGTTTCTATCATACAAAGCAAACCGCCATTTTAGGATTGTATTTGACAGAGCAAAATAGTTTCCAGAATAAGTCGATTTATATTTACATTTTTTGTAAATGACAGGTAGGTACAGGTATCACTTTTATTTATTATTCTAGTAAGGTTGTACGAGTTGATGGAAAAATAAGTAAAAACTTTTTTTAATAATGTTTAAGCGTGGGCGATAGCATTGTAGTAAATGAATCGAATTCAGTTTGTGGAGTAAATTTAAGAACGCCGCTCGAGCATGACTAGAATATCACTTGTAAGTACTTTTATTTTTACTAATAACGGTATTTTTATGAATTTTGCTGTATACATACAACCTATAGGAAAACTCCAATGTATACTCGGTGGAAAATAACGATTTTCGTCTTGTTTATAAGTAAATATTTTTAACAAAATTTAAAATTTGTATAATCTACGAATTGTAGTTTAGATATTTATAAGCAACGTCCGGCAAATTACAACAGTTTATTTTTGAAAATTTTTCAAAGTTTCGTAAGACTGTATGTAGTGTTTCGTTCGGGTGTTGCACATCCTTACACTAATAATCTCCTGACTGATATATCTGATCTTTTAATTGAGATATGTATAATTATGAACATGTACATTAACTAAGAAGAATTAACCTATAAATGAAATTAATAACCTTAGCAAAAATAAAAAAAGTAACAATTGAACCTATAAATGAAATTAATAATACTGAAAAATGTAACAATTTAACCTATAAATGAAATGAATGACCATGCTAAAAACTATAAACATAATAATTTAATCTTTAACTGAAATGAATACTGATTACACACACTAAAAATATACCAATTAATATACAATAAAAAAAAAATAATGTAACAATTTAACCTATAACTAAAATTAATAAGCACAATAAAAACTAAAAATTTAACAATTTAACCTATAAAAGAAATTAATAACCACGAAAATTTTTAATTTTACAATTTAACTTATAAATGAAATTATTACACATGGTAAAAACTGAAAATGTAACGATTTAAATTTTACAATTTAATTTATAAATAAAATTATTGCTTATGCTAAAAACTGAAAGTGTAACAATTTAAAATGTTATATGCATATAAAGAAGTGAATACCCACGGCTCAAATTAAAAATGAACAATTTAAATTTGACAATTTTACTTATAAATGAAAATTTTTTTTTAACGTCCTGCTGTTTTTCACTTAAGGCTAATGAAGACGGGGACCTACAGTTTTACGTGGAATCCGAACCACAGCCAACGATGTATGTTAAGAAACCATTTAGAAAAAAATGAATACCCATGATAAAAACGAAAAATGTAACAATTTAACCTATTAATGATATGAATAACCGCGGAAATTTTTTAAATTTACAATTTAACTTATAAATGAAATTATTACCCACGCTAAAAACTTAAAATGTAACAATTTAACCCATTGTTAGGGAAAGTGTACGACTGATAATACTGTGTCTATTGGTGGATGTAAACTCTACAATTTGTACTGGTAATTCATTATATTTCGTATACAAATTAGTAAACACGTGTTTTGTGATTAAGTTACGCAGAATTGCCAGGTTAAGTGGCAATTAATTGTACCAGTAATTGGTTTGAATTGCGTTATATTGTGTGCAATTAGATTAAATTAATTTTGCTATACTACCTGAACGATGATTTGTGTTGCAGAACGAAGACATTAATAAATCAAAACCTAATAAACAGCTGATTTCAGTATAACAAAGTGCATATTAATTTGTGTTAATATATATTGTGTGAATGACGCCATGACTGTAATCACGTTACGGGAAAGTAATCTTAAAAACTGAAAAATAATGTTGGTGTTTCAAATCAACTAAAGTAATATATTACACTAGCTGGCCCGACCCGGCTTTGCACGGATAGACAAATCAAAGTTAAATGTATATTAACGAAAAATATATCATATCAAAAAATATATTACACTATGTATTTCTTATGGGGATTTTTAGTAAATTTTACCCCCCCAAACCGCCCATAAAATTTAGATGTTTTTCAAACTCTTTCTTAGCGAGCACCTAGGGCCCTAGAGTAAGCTACATAATAAATTTCATTCCAATCCGTTCGGTGTTTCTTTTTAGTAACCTTGACCCTACCAAATCCCCAAAAGTTTCAAACTTTTTAAAACCCTTTTTTAGAGTACCTAGGGCCCTAGAGGAAGCTACATACCAAATTTCATTCCAATCCATTCGATGGTTTTTTGTAGTAACTTTGACCCCCCAAACCTCCCCTAAAATTTCGAATTTTAATTTCATTCCAACCCGTTCCATGGTTTTAGAGAAATCGTGATTTTGTCAATTTGATCCCCCCAAACCCCCCTAAAACTTTGAATTTTTTTAAACTTTTTCATAGCGAGCATCTATGGCCCTAGAGGAAGCTACATACCAAATTTCATTCCAATCTGTTCGGTAGGTTTTGATAAATCGTGATTTAGTAACTTTGACCCCCCAAAACCCCCCTAAAATTTCGAATTTTCGGAAACCCTTTCTTAGTGCGCGTCTAGAGCGTATAAAGAGTATTAGTGCCAAATTTCATGTTTGTAGGCCTCGTGGTTTTGGAGAAACTGTGATGAGTCAGTGAGTCAATGAGTCAATGAGTCAATGGTATTTGGCTTTTATAAGTATAGATTAAAACTTAATGTAATCATTATTTGATTGATTGTTCAAATGACAATAGTGATATGAAACCCTGCGTTAAAATGAATTGCCATTTACTCTTTCATTTGAAACCCCCAAGAAAGAATATTTAAAACACCAATTAAAGACAAATATCGGGTCATTTGAATGGCTAGCCAAAGTCCCTGGACCCAAATCCCGGTCTTGGTTTTTTTTTTTTTTAGTTACATAACCTTTTTTGGGAAAGTGTATTGAGCAAAATTATAACATGTTAAAAAAATATTTTGCTATAGTAAAATAACATACTTTGATCAAAAATACATATATAGGTTTCTATGTATTCAGGAAACAAGTATACAAAAATCCTTGAAAATTTACAAATTGAAATAAATGGGAGTGTCATGATTCTACTCAAAATCGAGTTTTATAGAAACAATACTAACTTTATTTCCCGTTTAGGTTTGGATACAATGTATTCTTGGTTGAAGTTTTATTGTTGAGAATTGTTAATTTGTTCACTTGCTAGCCGAATGTGAAAACCGTTAGTCTTGCGAATCTCCTTTCTGAATTAAAAGTCGGTCATTAAAATTTGATTTTCTACTGCAAGATAATTAAAAATATTATACATGTTTGTCCATACTTGTCGGTATAACTCTGTAGCCCACCCGCAGCCACATTGGGTGTTATAAAGAAGGGTACGGTTTGTAATTGCAAGGGTTGGGTTGGACAGATATGTGGTTGTCAAAATTGCGCATCACACGAAGTCGCTGGAAATCGAGTGCCAAAGTACCCGAGACTTTCCAGAATGTTTCTGAATGCTCTAGACGATTCCAAAATGTTATAGAGTGTCACAGAATGTTCTAGAATTTTCAAGAATGATTGAAAATATTCTAGAAAGTTCCAGACGGTTATGGACCATCGAAGGGACTTGCTGTTCCGAAAGGGTTGAGACATTCTAGAATTTTCTAGAAACTGGAAACAGGATACGAAGCCACTGAAAATAACAAGGCAAGAGAAATAGTAATTTCCTTAAAAAATATGGATTTCATGCATAACAACTTATTGGATTTTTTTTCTTTTAGCTTGATTAGTATACGGGTTTTTTTAAGCATGTAGAAAAATAGTTTGGATTTAAACTTTAGGCCTATTGTTACCATAGAAAAGCATAAACAAAAGCTTAAAATTGAAATTAATAATCTTGCCTCAATCAATCACTGGATCTGTGGTGGATTATAAAAACTATGGCCACGAGTACGCAGACACAGTGTACCATAGAATATATTTATCCTGTGCCGAAGGAACTGACAAGATTGCGTGACGAAAAGTAACTAGGAAAGTTGGGCTTCTTAAATTAGTTTAAAAGGAAAGGGCTCCGATTCAGGCCGTTTTGTGCGTCGAACTTAGTCAGTAAACAAAACCATCGTTTAGTAAATAATAATATACTTTCTAATTGGTTTTATTTATGGAAAGCGTTCTAAAATTTGTTTCACTGTAATGTAATAAACATATCAGAATAATTCCATTTGTATTCGTAAACACCTTGATCCTTTCGGATTAGTACGAATTAAATATTGATTCAGATTAATACCAGATTTTATTTCCACAATATACACAATGTGTAAAAAGGATTTTATTATAAACTATACCAGTTACGGCTTTTATTGGGGATTTATTCTGAGTTTAAAAAACACCCACACAAAAAAATGAAACAGACAGTTTTATCCGTGATAAATCAATGCGGCGTCACTGAAGCTATTTGTGGTAACAATTAGTTATATATTTCCAGACAGAAACAATTAACCCCATTTACCTAATCGCTAAATTAATGAAAAGTCCTACATATTTCATTAAATTAAATTATATAATTTATTTTCTACGAAACGTTGTTGTTTTTTCGAAAACGATATTAATCACTTATCTGATTAGATTATGGAATTACTTGTTGGACAGCTGCGTACCCTACACATTTTTACAATGCCATACAAGGTAAACAAATTTTTAAGAATAAAGCTAAAACTTCAGAAGCCGGAGGGTTTACCCAGCAGAAATGTTATGTACAGTGCTTATTAGAGAATTTCCGTAGGAAAAATGAGCTATTGCAGTGGCCCTTATGGTAAGACCCAAAGTCGGGAGTAGTAAATGAGCACAGATCATGGTCCCCAGAACACGTTTTAAGGTGTCATTAAAAATCATATATATATATATATATATATATGTGTGTGTGTTCGCACTCTAGGAGCCGCATTTTAAGTCAGATTTGGTTCAAAATTGGTACACATGTTGGTTGTCTACGTCGCTTGGACGGACGAGTTCGTTAGCCAAAAAAATTCAACAATCGGAAGCACTTTTTTTTTACCGGAAGTAGACTAACTATTTTTTGAGATTACTCCTAAGTTTTTTCTACAAATATAAATGTAGGATGTTGTTTTGCACACTTTTTTTACTCGACCTAATAGCTCGCTTGGTTCCCCCAACATCGATCAAAACGTAAAATACCATAGAAGTACCCGGTTCAAAGCCTTGTGGTGGATTCTACCGTGGGGTTAGCGTGCGAAGCACGCAATGCATT
Organism: Philaenus spumarius; assembly: GCA_018207615.1. Taxonomy (NCBI): domain Eukaryota; kingdom Metazoa; phylum Arthropoda; class Insecta; order Hemiptera; family Aphrophoridae; genus Philaenus; species Philaenus spumarius. Next base: position 10,935 of record JAGFPH010007758.1, on the reverse strand, counting down.
GTGTATTGAAGATACGCCCAATAAGGGGGTTGGCGTGCGAAGCACGCAATACTTTGTATATTGGAGATACTCCCAATATGCGGAATGGCGTGCGAATATTGGGAAATAGGTCGTCAATAGACATATTTCCCAAATTGTTGGTTGAAACCCTCAAACATAGGCCTATAAACTTAATTTTGGAAATTTGCTCAACTCACGTCAGCGGTTCAGCTGAGTGGTCGAATTATTTTCTTTGTGGAAAGGGATAACATTCATATTTAAAAAAAAACCGTATATATTGTCTTTAAGAAATACAAATCTTTTTCCACGTTTCAAGCGCAACAAACTTGTTCCACCAATTTGTGTTTAAAGATTACTTGAAACTAATTGTTTTGTTTAAATTAATTTAAATAAAAAATAAAAAACAATTTAAAAACAAGATTAAATAATAACGATGATTATGGAATGTTATGAATATTTTACTTTTTAGATTCAAATAGTTTTATTGTCAGAAACACAACAATTTATTTGTTAGTTTGTATTTTGTGTTGCCATTATATTGTTACTGTTGCAGTTTTCTACACAAAACTGCTCTTTCCTTTACTCTGATAGTTACAGTTATTTATATTTTCAATAATGTTTTTTTTTATGTGCGTAAGTACAGAAGAGTTTTTATGTATAATATTTATCACAATATGACAACTTCAATACCAACTCTGCCATATAATAATTTGTTGTTTGTTAAGAATCAAAGTTTTATATTTGTTCTGACTAATGAAGAACTTTCAAACGAGTTATAACTCTAGAGAGTTTACAATTCACCATTACTTCGGTCCCATGTTGCGCTTCAAAAAGTGAAAATATTGTCATCTCAATTTAAATTGTAGTTTAGATGGAAACCAATACCCTAAAAGTTTCAAGGACTTTTATTTGACGATTTCAACCTCATTAAAGATGTTCTGGTACTTATTGGGCACGCTTTATAAAGTACAACATAAATATAAATATTTTCTATTTGCATTAACAAATAAATAGCCTTTAAAGAAGCAAAACAAAAAGTATACATATAAGTCAAAAGGAAATATTAGCTACTCTCCAGAGTCAATAAAGCTTGCTTCGAAAGCAAAATTTGTTTTAAATTATAGCCTAAACCAAAATACAAAATTAATATAATAGGCCAGTCGGTAGGGGTAATTTTAGACCAAAAGTTCCAGTAATTTACAATACGGCTGATTTTTTTATAAGTACCTTAAAGTATGTAGATTAACATAAACAAAAGTGTACCAGTCTATCGATTTCCCAAATTCGAAAAAAATCGACTATCATTTTTTTTCGATTATCCTTAATATTTCGAGCTGGGATGAAGATAGAGAAAAATAAAAATACCACCGTGTAGGGGAAGTATTTTTCAATAAAAAAGGCTGTATGTATTTATTTCCTCCGAGCAATGGTTTGTCTGGAAAAAATTCGATAATGCAGATATGTATTTTGCAGCAGGGAAAATCACTATAAGTTGAAATCTCATTCATATATGAAGCGTTGGGTTATTCTAAATTTGCTGAATTTTAATATATCAAATTGAAACTTGACATAGGAGTTAAAATATGTATTTTAAACATTTATGCTGAGTCTCAGCTTGTTATATTGAAAATGACCCGATCTAGAGCCACTTGACTTATCAACGGGTTTCTCGATTTTAGGAGAACAGGACCCACGAACTAATTTTAATCGGCTCCTTTTTTATTGAAAAATACTAGAGATAATCGAAACAAAATTAATAATTGATAATCGATTTTTTTCGACTTTGGGAAATCGATAGACTGGTAAACTTTTGTTTATGTTAATCTACATACTTTAAGGTACTTATAAAAAAAAATCAGCCGTATTTCAAATTTCTGGTAGTTGTAACCTACACAGACTGGTCTATAAGACATTCATGCCTTCGCTGTGTTTGTTTTACGTATGTGCCAGTGTATTATAAAATTCATAATACTATTTGAATTCACAAAGATTTATCTGCACATTTCTTTCATAACAAAGAGTTTGAAATAAGTTCCGCTATTCGACTCAGTCGTGTCCTACATTGAAACATTAACTATAAATTCAACAGCGCATCGAGAATGGAAGAATAAAACAATAGTTTCATTTCATACTTTAACGTTGTTTGGTTCCATCTCATTGCGTTTCTACTCGCAGTCGAAGTCACAACAATTAATGATTGTAACTGCTACATTTATACGTTGTATTTTGCCGAGAGAGACATAATTGTTGCAACAAAACATTGTCTCTAACGGTCTAATTGGAAAAGAATTATGTTTTTGTTCTTCTCTTAAAGAAAAGCAATCATAGTAGTTGGCACTTCTCGTTGGACATTTATTTAACACTTGATTACTTATTTTTATATTATTTTTAGGCTACAGAATATTTTTATTTTAAACTCAACTCAGGATGACTTTTTGTAAACTACCTTTTCTATTATTTTAAAAACGGAAAGAGATATGCAAAATTTTATCTCGGGGCAGTTAACTGCAGTAACTAGGGCACTTTACAATATTTCAAAACTGTCTACTCCATCTCAAAACTAATTGTAATGGACACATAAAATTAGGCTTGTGATAAGCCAAATTAAAGCCCTTTAAAAGCCTGATAAACAAAATGTAGGTGGCAAGAAAATAAAAATAAAATTCGTAAGCTACGTACAAAAATTATCTTTTAAGTTATTTAGTTATCCAAACTGTGTTCTCGGAACAGTTATTTATCTTTATTGAAGACCTTAGTAAACCCTATTGCAACACCTCCCCCCCCACTAACCCCTATTATCACTCCATGTAAAGAATTTGTAATAAACACATTTGGCTTGTTATACATCAAATTAAAACATAAATTTATGTGTTGTTAAAATAAAAACTGCTTAACGTGTTCACCCACTACGTTCAGTAATGTTATATTGTAAATTGATTACTATAACTTTATAAAGAAATTGTAAAAAAAAATATTTTTGAGCGTATCTAACGAATACTTTAAGCATTTTTCAATTTCTTTCCACAGAAATTCAAGGGTTTTAAAGGGCTTTAGTTTGATATATCACAAGCCATAAGTGGTCATTACAAATTATTGAAGTGGGGTGATAGCGGGTTAGGGAGGGATTTTTCAAACATGTTTTCTAAGATACTAATTAAAGATGAATAACAGTCTGGGGAAGATTTTTGATATCTTTTTCCATCTTTTAAGGGGATGTTCCACTAAAAATCGGCAAAAAATATTTTTCCCCAAAAAAATTGTTTTATTGAATTTTGTACTACATTTAATTAGCTTTAAGAAAAAATATATATAACATAGGTTGCGACACCTATTTACTATAATACAAAATAATATACGACTCGTTTACTCGTCACAACCGGAGCGTAGGCTCCTGATGAGCGCTGGTTTTGTTCATTCAATCCATATACGATTAGTCCTGCTCCCATTCAATCCATACACTCTGTTACATATGTCTCTAACATGCTTACTTTCCTGTCTCTGAACCAAAAGCCACAATCAGCTGATTTTCAATCACTTAGTGGCTTAAGTCCTGGACCTATGACTTGTAAAATAGTCAAGAGCTTCGACAAAAAGCGAATAAATCTGTCAAAAGTGCGTAAAACTATGACGTACAACGAATTTAGAAGAAAACTCAGGCAAGCTCAACTGAGAGAAGAAGAGAAGAAGAAAAAAGAAGAGGGATTGACATATGGAGCAGGTTGTTTTTAATCAACAAAATATTCCGCATGCTGAGTTCTGTTCTTTTCATATTTTATGCCATTTTCAATATTTATCAAGGCCTACACTCATTTATGGACTCTAAATTTATTTTATGTCTGTCAGTAATGTTCATAGTTCTGTATTGTTGTGGCTAATAACAGTAAAAAAGTAACCTGGGTTGTTTACATTCATAAACTCCTTACAACACAAACATATTGGTTTGAATCCAATGCCCTACTTTGATCAAGGATTTCCGAAAGTTTGATTTTTCCGTGTTTTTTAAGTAAAACATTGATATATCTCAGGAAGTACTTACAGCAAACAGTTGAAATTTTTACCATATATTCCTGATTAGTTTATATAGAATTATGTCTATATCTAGGATATGAGCTGTGTAATATATTTTTTTATTTAGCATATATGCAAAAATTTTAAAACATTTTTTTTTTTATATAAAAAATGTTTTAATGAAGATAGAGTCAAATGCTCTCCTAAATATTCAGAGTAACAAAATGTGAACAAAATGACACTAATTTCATCAAATTCCAACTGGTAGATCCGGAGATATATGAAATTATGTAAAAACCCCCATTTTTATATATATGTAGTTTATATAATTATATATATCAATATTTGTAGTTTGACAGTGTATAATATTTATCTAACCTTGTATAAGCAAATAAAACAAAAATCAGGATGATATAGTTAAAATTAGTCAATTTAGTATTTTCAGTTGAACATCCCGTTAAATAATATACAAATTTAAAAAAATAAATTTTTGAGCTTACCGAACGAATGCGTAAGCAGATTTTTATTTTTGTACCACAAAAATGTATGTTTGTTAAAACCTCTTAATTTTACTCACTCTAATTTATTCCAAAGCTGTACTCTCCCCATCCGCTTTCAAGCATTGTTGCCTGTAGTTTAAAGCAATCAGTTAGGCATGTATGTCCATACGTGTGTTGCAGACACGGTAGCTGCTACGTTTAACAACCCTTAGTTGGAAATTTTACACGAAAATGGTTTTACTAAATCCGAACACAGCCGAAGCGATATTGTGCCATCTCTTTTAATTACTGTATTTTTTTTTAGAGATTTCAAAACCAGTTAAGTATGTCACTAAACATTTTCCATTTTGGTTCTTCTCATAAAATGTGCCACCTACACTGAAAAAAAAAACACCTACATAAAATGTTACGTTGCTAGTCTTCTATATCTATACTGATATTATAAAGAGGTAAAGTTTGTTTTTTGTTTGTTAGTTTGTTTGTTAGTTTGTTTGTTTGTATGTAGGGGGTAATCTCTGGCACTACTGAACCGGTTGAAATAATAGTTTTACTAATAAAAAGCTACACTATCCCTGAGTAACATAGGCAATAATTCATTTCGATAAAACCCTTTTTTTATTTCAATATTTGTAAATTTAGTAGGCAAAAACTCTCAGGGTAGGCCTAGAATGATAAACCAACACATGTATTTACATTTATTACCATAGCAACCAATTGAATAAAATAACAGATAATATAGCTGTTTGCTCCAATATTTCCATTAACTGCTGATTTCAAAATTTGAAGCAATTATTTTGTATTTCTAGATTTTAGGTTAGGGTTTTAAAGTGTAGACCTGAGCTTTGCTGGTTCTTTTAACCATTATTATAACTGCTGTTATAAAATATAAGAAATAATTTAATTTGAACATTTGACATTATTTACGATCTTAGTTTTGAGGTTATTATTAATCCTACACCTTTATTGTAAATAAAACATACCATATGTTTTTATAAGGTTCCATTGGGGGTTGGCGTGCGGAGCACGCATTGGTCTCCTCTAGTATGCTATATAACAATCTGTAAACGCCATAATATAGTACATAGTATTGAAATGAATATACCGCTAAACCAACAGAAACCCGTTAACAATTGGATACTTGTTTTTTTAAATAGTTTATTAAAAACATCTACATAACACAATAAAATAAAGTATTATTCTAAAGCCATGGCCATCAACTTTCGCACAAACTATATCCTAAGCAATTTGTTCGCCGCCTATCCACCCTCGACCGAGTCTTTCAACGAAAGGTAAAACTTTTCGACAATGTACTTGAAAATAGTTTTTCCGAAGACTGTAGTGTACCTCTCGTTGCTGCTGTAACTGACGTTATTCTACTTTAATGCGTGTACGACATGCACTTGGATGGTTTATTTATTTAAAGTAATTTTACTGCAGTAAAAATCAAACATTTTATTTGTGAGTACATATTTTTCTTCAGCAAGTCTTTGCAAACTATAATTCACTGGTCTTCGAGGATTTGACATATTTACAGTTTTATTTAATATGAACGTAATGTGTTAACCAGTAATTTATTGTTGTGCCAAAATAAAGTTGTTATTTTAGCTTCTACAACGGTAAATACATACAAATCTGTGTATTTGCACTTCTAATCTTGAATATATTTTATCTCGCATACAATCTCCGCCCCTTTACACTTAGCATGCAAACCCCAGTAGGGGGTGAGTTCCTCCTTTTGTATCTATAAGACGCTTTGTGTCGATTATTCCAGCTGAAAACTATTTTCCCCAGACTAAGCTAACTTGTAGTCGAGCTACTGCCGTACTGCATACTGGATATGTCTAACATCATATTTTAAATTTAAAAGTTTTCAATCGTCATAAACGTATTTTGCTATAAAAAGGGTACTTTTATTTGCAGGTTTAGATGCTAATAGCAGTTACGGTTTCATCATAACCATCCATGTGTCATCATTCGGAGTTGTTCACCAACCTTGAATATGTGTTTTACAAAGAGTATTAGAATATTGAAATGAAAAACTAAAGTGGCATTTAGGATAATGTTTGCAGTGTCAATAAGGATCATACTTTCGCGTGTTTTATCGAGATTTTTGGTATTGAATAGTTTTTTTTATGTTTTAAAATGCAGATAATGCAAACCTCACCATGTCGCTCATACACATTGGCTACAATACAGAAAGTATAATCTTGGAGTAGTCTCATTTCAAACGAACATCATAAAATACGCTCTGAAGGGTGCTTCCTTACTTTTGAAACTCAATAGTTGACACAACTGTAAACTAAATTGTCTCAGTTCGTTATACAGATTCCAAAAATGAAATTATTTTAGAAATGTGAACCGAAATGGGTACCACTGGCTCTTTGGTTGCTGAGTATACTCTGGAGAACTCAAACTACATGCGTATTATCCTCTAGGCACACACATTTGTGCTCCAGACAGAGTCATTTACCACGATGCAGGGCTAAATAGAGCAATATCAAATAAATAAAGATCTGCTCTGATGTTCAGACAATACTGAGAGCCCTGAAGTCACACAAAGTGCCTTCACTGATAATAATTAGAGAGTCACTGAAAGATCAGCATACGTCAACGTGGTCTAGCCTATCTGAGATCCAGGACACTATGAAATCCACTATGAAGAAACGGGTGAGAGGCCAAGGTAAGGATCACCCACTTCTAAACCTACCGTCCTAGCGTAGGAGCAAACGTTTAAAAGCTTGATTAGAAGTTGTAAGTGGAGAAGGAGGAACGATTACAGACGGTCACAAATCTTCCTAAAAGGTCCTGATGAAGGATGAAGAGTGGTGATGTCTTACACGCCTAGATATGAAATGCTTGAGGATAGTAGGACGTAATCTGACAGGCATTGTGCACTAAAAGTCCTTTATCGATTACGGTGCACTGCTATCAAAGCAGACAGGATGAAACAGCAAACCATCTTGCTGTCTTGTGCGAAGGGTACGTGGTATAAGACGAGACAAGACTAGGTAAGAAGGAAATGCTGGGGAGGTGAACCTTCCTGATCTGCATAGATCATCAAAGAAATGAGAAAGATTTTACAATTTGTTTGTGTTGTATAAATTCAAAATGGCGGATTGATTGGAACCAGGAAGCATCCTGTTTGTGATAGGTGAAGTTTTTATCACTGAATAGTTTTATTAAATTCAATAAAATATCTTCTCTTTTTTTTATTCTGATGCCTTGGCTAAGAGCTATGAACCTCCAACCGATTAAAATCCCAATACAAACAAGACAAAATATCACTAGAACAAAGAAACCAACATTTTCTGTCATATATGTTTTTAAATGTCACAAATTAAGAAAAAAAACTAAAATTACCGTGTGCAAAATATGTAGTATGATGAAATCCCTGATCGCCAGCAATAGTTAAGCAAAAATTTTAAATTAATTTACATTCAATGTATATTAAAATTGAAATGAAATACATCATTTAGTTGTATTCAGTACAAATTGAATGATGTATAGAAAACCCATTAAGCCACCGCTTTTACCAATGGGGTTTTAAGGGCCTAACAAAACGTATGATTGATTATCGTCAGTTTAATTGGATGTACGTTATTATTTTGTTGGATTTATTAACAGAAAGTAAATAATAAAACACTTGTCGCGTTAAATTGCATGCACTAATTTATTTTGAATCAACATTCTTCTTTCTATTTAGTGGAGTTACTTCTCGCCAGAAACATGTTAAATGTCAAATATGTTAATGTTGAGATGTTTATTAAAATAATTTAGGCATGACAAAGTGTTTTGAAATTTGTATAGTTTCTTTATTTATATGTAGCTCTATTATGTCAAATAGTACATAATATATACATATATTAGTACATATATAAGTACACCTTATATGTCATGTAAGTCCGTCGTTGTCACCGGATTTGTAGTTCAGTTATTTACCACCATATGTATTGCAATTTCTCATAAGAGAATTTTTTTTTAAATTGTAGGTTTTACTAATTTGTATGCCTTTATTAGAAACTTTTCCTCGCTAATTTAAGGTCGTCAAAATAATAAAACAAAAACATAAACTACAACACAATACATTTACAAAACACAGTTAGATTGTGTTTATGTTGTGTTATTGTTTGGCGAACTAAAGTTAACGAATGATAGTTTCTGATGATGTTATAGACATCTTGGAACGGATAAAAAAGGTCAAGCGAGGTCACGTGACTGAAATAAGAATATTATAATATACAATTAATGACAACGACATTAAAAATTAGTTTTTTTGATTTCATAGGTTACCTTCCATACATGGAATACGTGAAAAGATTTTTGAAATACACCATATATTCTTTCCTAAACTTCCACTGCTGATGCAACTAAAAAATCTGTAATTCATTCTGATAATAGAGATTTCTAAGAAAATTAGTTCGGTCTTGAAAAATGTTTTGGCGTTGTAGTAGAAAAACTATTAGTAATTTACTGTCACATATTTGTACAGCGTTTTAAAGCAATGTAAAATCACTATTTTTTAACTTGTCCACCGTCATTTTTAAGGTTTTAAAGGAAGAGTTTTTAGAAAGTGAAAACAGTGTACAACATACAGTAAAATTCCAAATACACATCTTAATTTTAACCGAGTGTAACAGCAAAAAAAAAAAAAAAAAAATAGACAATGGGTTTGGACGTTTTCCAAATATACATTGATGTAGATGGATACTGTATAGTATTAATTTAAAAGTTATTTAACCTATATCAACCAATAAGAGTTTAATTTTGGTAAACATGAAAGAGTAATGGATTCTAATTTTGAGTCAGTGTTACAATTTTAATCGAGCTCATATAGTTAGATTTTATCGTAACAAAAATAGGCCTATACAGAGTGATGGTCACCCCTTAATAATCAACTCCATACTTTCAGGGACCTATTTAATTAAAAAAAAACACTATTTTATTATGATTTCAAAAACTTTATCCGCTATCTCGGATCCGTCGTCTTGAATGTAACTTAGTTATTTTAAATGGGAAGATGGTCATGTTATATACCATTTCGATGTAGAATTTCATATGCCACACAACGATATTTGGGAGTATTTGATTTAACCACTCAAAATCAATTTTGGAAAATCAAAATGGCTGTAAATAAAAACAAATTTTATGGTAAGGTAGGTGATGTTGCATTTCGTTTTAAAGGTATATTTAAAATTAAACAATTTATTATTTCATATTTTTTATATCTCTTATAGTTAGCTAGAAATAAATTAAAATCTAATTTTTGAACTTTATTGAAAGATCTATAAAATACATTATAGTATTTAAGCACTTACTCAAAATTCAATGAATCAAGTTTAGAATAATTTCCATTTCTACTACATCGAAAATAAATTTCAATACTTGTCAAATACCTTAATTTTATTTTATAAAGATAATTTTGTTTCAAAATTTTCCAAATTATAAGATTTTTTACTTGAATCGAATCACTATTAAGGACAAATATTTATTTAAATCCCCGTAGAGTAAGTACTATTTCTAATTATGAAAATATTCTTTTGGTTTAAATTATTAAAACATACCGTTGAAAAAGTAAATGTAATTCTATGTAGTAGTGACTCTTGATGTGCATTGAAAGTACTTTTGATGTAGCCTACTATTTTGTTGTCACTCGTATACTTTTATTACTACAACGGAGTGCACTTAAACACTCATATCTCGAGACTGACACATAAAAATAAAAACAAATAAATGTACAACGGTACATTTAATGGCATTTAAAAGATTCATTCAATGACATACGATATACAAATTGTTAGGTTACGCGAAAACCAATTCTGTTTATTTGTTACGTATGGAAACGTACTAAAAAACATTCAAATAAAACTATTTTCAGTTTCTATTTGGACACTAGCAGGGGTGCCCACGTCTTCGCTAGCAGATATGAATAAGTTAATTAAATAAATATCTGGTAAATATTGAGAGTTCACTCTACTAAAAACGTACCGTGAGTTTCTCCCAAATCAAACAATGTTTTCCTATCCGACGTATAACTTAAGAGTAATATGTGTCGAGCTTAATAGCCCGTTTCTGGTTTCTAGAACATTCTAAAAAGTTCTCAAATGTTCCAGCATAGATGGTTCCTTGAATGGTCCAGAACCGTCTGTAAAATTCTAAAACATTTTTTGAACTTTCTGGAAGATTCTACAACATTCTGGAAGATTCAAAAATATTCTGGACCTTCCATAACATTCTGGAAGATTATATAACATTTTGGAATATTCTATAACATTCTGGAAGAGTATATAACATTATAGAAAATTATATAACATTCTGGAATATTTTATAACATTCTGGAAGATTCTATAACATTCTGTAAGAGTATATAACATTATAGAAAATTCTATAACATTCTGGAATATTCTATAACATTCTGGAAGAGTATATA
>JAGFPH010007757.1:49264-62475 GCA_018207615.1 Philaenus spumarius | reverse complement strand
GAATTAAAGATATAAGTAACTCATAAATAAATTAAATCTATTTGATCCATAAACCTTATTCAAACTGATGTCCATCGATTTCAATGCACTGATGACAACGAAATAGAAAACAGTCATACGCTTTGCTGAACAACTCTCGAGGTATCAACAACAGTTCCTCTTCGATCAACCTCATTAGTTCATCGTCTGTCGCAATGTTATGACAATAAACCTTCTCCTTCAAAAAGCCCCACAGAAAAAAGTCACAAACAGTCAAGTCTGGAGACCTTGGGGGCCAGTCCATGACGCTGCTGCCACGACCTATCCAACGGTTAGGAAGATTTTGGTCTAAAACTGCTTTGGCCACATTAGCATAATGCGGAGGAGCGCCATCCTGTTGCAAAAAACGTCTTTCATCTCAGGCTGAGAAAGATGAGGAACTATGTGATTGCTTAAAACTGATGCATTGTTTAGTCTCCAGTCATTGTTTGTCGGGATATGTCATACGACAAAACACCATCCTTGGTAACAGCAACCCAAACTGTTATACCTGTTGATTTTAATTTCTCTTCTTGTAAGATATGTGGATTTTTTGTGTTATAGTAATGACAATTATGCCTGTTTACAGTTCCTGTTCGATAAAATGTCGCTTCATCTGAAAACACGATTCCTTCATGCCATTTGCTATCTACGTCAGTCTTTTCAATTATTTTCGAACAAAATTCCAATCGTCTGTCAGGATCATCTTCAAGCAGTCCGTGAACTAAATGAGTTTTATAATGTTTGATTTTGTTCTTTTTGGCATACCTTTAGACAGATGACTTCGGTATCCCTGTAGCAGATTCCACCTTTCTTACTAAATTAGGCGTATTTGGATATTCCATGAAAGCACCACATACGACTTCTTCATTTTCTATGTTGGAGTACCTATGGTATTTTTTTTGTATTGACCCCGTTTCTAGTAGGATAGTCTTCCACTTACGAATAGATTTCCTTGACGGTGGAACTACACCTAGGTACCTTTCCCTAAAACACCTTATTGCTTCATAATCATTTTCAAAGGCAATAGCCCAGGAACAACATTCCACTTTTTGCTCAGTTGAAAACGGCATGGTACATAAGACACTTTACAATGCAACTTAATAACAAATGCCAATGTTTATTACCAAGTATGTTCATTGTTGTGGATACACGCAGTCAGCTGATAGATTTAAAATAGTCTAAACAGCTGTAGCTGTTCATATTCTAAATAAAAGTAGGTTTACCCTTAAAATACGATTGCTGATTTTGTTGTTTTTTTGTTTTTCCGCCATTTTGTTTGGATCAGTCAGAATTAACTCATACTCAGGGGTATTTCTTTTACATATGTGTTAGTCACGACTGTAAAATTTCAAGTCTGTAGCGCGCTCTATACGTCTGTCATATCAATTCAAAAATAGGGACCTCTTCGTGGGACACCCGGTATAACAAATAAATACAGTAAGGATAGATAAAATATTACAAATTGACTAGTAACTTTAAATTTTAACAATCACATTCAAACGATGGAGACACGCTAATACCATATTTTTGTAATTCAGCTATCATTAGAAATTACTGATTAATAACTACTAAGATGAAAATTGATATTGTTTAATACTTACAGAAACGATTAATATTACATTTTTAGGATTTGAAACTACGATAGAGAATACACTTTAAACATCATTTATTTCTATAAGTTAAACATAAAAATTATTCACAAGACTTAAAATAATGTATCTATTTAATTTGATGAATATTTATTTGTGTTTGTCAATTTAAATTGACAAAGTTTTTTTAGTTTTGAATATTTTACTAGATATTTTAAAATCATTTTATATTTCTAATTTATGTATCTTGTAATAGATTCTCAAGCTAATAGTTTTCTCAACATCTTCGATGTGAAGAGTAGAACCTCCACAGCAATACTCTCAAGGAGATTTAGGAAACAGTTTTCTTATAGAGGGACTCTTCAAGTTGAGGTTCGTACTATCAAGGTCAGTGTTTTTCTGAAACCCCTTAGTTTCCTTCTAAACATCCGTTTCTTTGAGTCACTGACCGTGGGAACTATGCACTGGGAAGGATGAAGTCGTACCATAAAGGTTCCGTTTTGTAAGACGATTCGGTTTTGCAAAAAGATGTGCTATAGAGCTGCAATCTGTATTGGAACAAAAACCGTACTATTGAGATTTAAAAAAATAATAGTCGTGGTACAGAGGTATAGCAATCTCAGCATTAAGTGTTACGGCAATCTCAGGGGCATTAGAAAAATGCATTTTTTATCATGGAAGTCATGTTATTGAGGGTCATGTAGCGAGTTTCAACAAATTACTGTATTTAAAATAAATTGTTCATTCCTAGAATTCTAATATGTTCAGGATTACCTTCATTTCTAGTAGTATTTTAGCGAATTAAGCCTAGATAGAGCCAATTGATTTGTTTAACGCTTACCATCTTTATTATTTAGAAAGACTAGGCCTTCTGCTTCCCTCGACATTTGTTGAGCCTTGAAAATAGACATATGTAAAGTTCCCGAAATGTCGGGTGTACTCAACGTTCAGACAATTGTGACGCGGTCGATCTCCGAAGAACAAGAACGTAATAATAAGTATGTTTTTATAAATCTGTATGGGGGTCGGAGAAAATATTTTTATTTTTAGTCCGTTTAAAAAATGTCATATATTAAAATTTTGTTAAATTTAAATAATAGTTTTCTGCTTTTTAGTATTGTGTGTGTGTGAAATTGTAATCGATTTTAAACATGTTGATGAGTTTTACACAGAGACTAGTGGTAAGTTTCAGATTTATTTCATTTTATTGTCACATGATTATATCTAAAATAGAAAATAAATCTTTTCTTTTCTTATTTTTCTGGAAATTTAAACACTTTTACCGAACGGACAAACAAACAGACAGACAGACAAGAGAGCAAGTTAATGTTTGAAGTTTCAAGTCATCCTAGCTCACCGGGAAGCTAGTTTAAAGCCGATAGAAAAATTTGCACCGAAAAGAAACACAAGAAAGCGAGTTAGGCTGGGGCCACACGGTTCGGTTCCTCGTGATCCCGATAATCGGGATCAAGTTGTCACACGGTCCCGGCAAAAAGCACTCCCGTCCTTTTAGAACACTGCTTATAATATTATTCAGTTCAGGACTTTACACTTAGTAGGAACATAAAAACTTGTGTTTTGAAAATAAGAATTTGAAGTTGATATATATTTGTATACAGTTCTATTTAGAACTAAATTACAAAACTTTAGTACATTTTCAAAAAATTACAAAAAATGTTTACTAATTTTTATGTAGGCCTAGAGTTTAACTTTTTTCTTTCGTTACTTGAAACATTTTTTGTTTCTTGAGCTAATAACTTTGTAATATAATTAATACATTTTTTACTGGCACGTATGAATTCTTTGAACCTTTCTCTACAAAAAAGCTACGGAACATTTTTGGATTGGTTTATAATTAATATATTTGGCGAATTTTTGAAAATGTACTTGCAACACGCACCGAAACGACTTGGCATATCAACAAATTTACATCGACAATTGTATTATTAAAAATCTATTTTTCATTTTTAGTTTATATTTTTGAAAATTATTATTAATTATATGATTCAAAATCACTATGCATTGCAATACTTAACCTAAGCCATTGTAGACTATGAGCAATCTCGCATTTAGGTTGGGTGGAAACTTTGTTTATAGCAGTAGAGTAAAGTTACTGGCCTGTTTATTTAAATGTTATAGTAGTTCTATCAATGTTTTATATTGTAATATTATTATTTATACTTGCCTTAGCAATCCTTTTAGAAGTCTTTATATCGTTTACAGCTGTTTCACCTTTTCATTTTCAGGCATCATCAGAACGAATACACAAAAAAAACTTCTCACAATTACCCTTACAAACAGAGATTAATTTGGTATTTAACATATAAATAAATAAAAACATAATAAATAAAAACACAAAACGATACTTGGTAAAACAGTTAAAACACTTGTTAAATTTATTTAAGTCACAGTATGCAACTGTCATCAAGTCTATCATATCACACTTTTTGTCTATCTATTTTGTGTCTTTATTTATTATTTTTTTATTTATTTTTGTGTTAAAAACCATATTAACTCTGTTTATAAGTGTAATTGTGAGAAGTGTTTTTTGTGTATTCGTTCTGAAGATGCATAAAAATGAAAAGGTGAAACAGCTGTAAACGATATAAAGACTTCTAAAAGGATTGCTAAGGCAAGTATAATAATGAATTTTATATTGTATTTATACATATATATTGATTATACATATATCAAATTTCATCTAAATCGAATATATGTTTTTAGAGAAAATAGATTTTTACTGACGAAATGTTCAGTATAACTTTAAATTACCACTATATTTATAATCTCAATCAATTTATTGACCGAGCGTAAGCGAGGTCTCCGTTTTAACTCGACCGTTCGGCATTCGTCTGTGTGTCTGTGTGTCTATATGTCTGTGTGTCTCACGATTACGGCCAAACGCCTTGATCGATTTTGATGATTTTTTGAATGAATGTTCCTTATTCCTAGGCCGAGCCATGTATAAATACGGGTTTTCCCATTTTTCATTTATAACCCCTTAAATAAAATAAAAATGGCGGCCGGACCGTTTCTCTCAGTGTAAGCTTTTTTCCAAAGCCCGTTTGTGGCTTAACCGTAAATCGAATTTAAAAACTAATAACATTTTGCTAATAGCAAATTAAATTTTAAACAAAATTGTATTCTTGATTTTTTTCCGTATCTCTAACGGTAAGCTCACAAAATGGCCGTAAACTTGGAATTTGTTAAAAATCGTCCAAGTTTTTGTATTTCAACAATGTTTTTATACGTTTATTCTAAACCAATTCAAAAGTGTTCAATTGCTTTTTTGTAGATAAAGGTTTAAAGAATTCATATATGCCAGTAAAAAAAATTATTGAAGTAAAATTAAGAAAGGTATTAGCTCAAGAAACAATCACGTTCAGTAACGAAAGGAAAATGTTTAACTTTAGGCCTACATAAAAGTAGTAAAAATTATTGTAATTTTTTTCACAAATGTAAAAAAGTTTCGTAATTTAGTTCTAAATAGAATTGTATAAAAATATTTATCAATTTCAAATTTCTTATTTTGAAAACACCAGTTTTTATGTTCCTACTACAAGACTGCTAACAAAACTAGGCCTGTTTTGAATAGTAATTTAGGAATATATCATTTGCCCAAAAATGGCATAGGCCTATTATTATAAGAAAGTGTTGAGGATAAATCAAAGAATTGAACTGTATACCTGTAAATTATCATTGTAAATTTCATAAAAGTATTTGACTTAGCTTTACTTGAATTACAAAATGAGATGAAACAAATGAAACCTCGCGGTGATAAAGGACGTACAAAAAATGACCGTTGGACACCGTGGGAAGTGTTGGTACATGGGTTGAGATCACTATCACGACGTTTTAACATCGTTTGTTTTCATTATTTCTAATATTGGAATATGATATATAACTTAAGTTAACTTATGATACATTGTTAAGTTTGAGTTATTTAAGTATGTAAATATTTAATTGTATGTTGTCTCTCTATAACGCGATATTTTTAGCTATCTTACGCATTATTATCCTAAATAAAACACAATGCCTCTTGAGCAGTTAAAGCTCAAGAAAAGAAATAAAGACGAGAACTAGAAATCCCGGAATCGCGGGAATTGTAAATAATGTTTTACTGGCTAAACCTTGTGCTTACTTCCTTACTGGCACACTATTTTAAACCTAAGCTCAAAACCACATTTATTTGTTATTTCAAAGAGCGAGGTCTACTGTTCACAGAACTACTAGTATTTTTTTAACAATCATTATCACAATCACTGTCACTAGGAATGTCTACAAACATGTACATGAATATGGGGTGGGTTTCCATGTACATTTTCTATTAGTTTGTCCATATCAAACATTTTGGTGTTGACAAAACACAACAAGAAGCAATGCAACGGATCCAAATAACCGGACTGTCTGAACGCAAACTAGAAAATGCACGTGTTTTGTATCTCCTTCCCGTTTCTCTGGATCCTGCAGTGGGGCAGCACCATTCGTTGGGAATCGGGATGTGCGTTTTCGACCGACTGTTTGAACGCGCCAATTTAAAACCTTGTGTTGTCGTTATCCCGACTTTTGAGACCCGAGAAACCGGACCGTGTGGCCCCAGCCTTAGTTTTCCATTGACATCCAGTTCTGAACTATGTTTAAAGTTTCATGTCCCTAGCTCAACATTAAGTTAGTTTCAAATCGATTGCTAATATTCTACCTTATATACAGACAAGAAAGCAAGTTAATAAACACGTTTTTAGTTTAATTATAAGTAAACGAAAACTAGAAATAATGTAATAATTTATAATCTATAAGCTGATAATTTACTAAAGTGTAATTATAATATAATTTGAATTCAAACAGACGAGAAGCAGCAAGATAAATTCAAACTTTGTGTAATTATGTACAATATGGGTGTACAAATCTGAATTTAAGAACGATATTATTTATCGAAAAAAATGGTTTAGAGTGATTAAAGTGATTAAAATAATATACAAGAGATTTGTAACGTGTGTTATAAACAGGCTTTCTACAAAAGTAATGTCGGCCTATATATTAGAGCACACTGTGATTTTACTCTATACTTTGAGTAACCAAAGTGGTTTAAAAATACATTAAAAAGATAGAGGCTGGAAGAACAAACCTAGTGATGATCATTTAAAAAAGAATCAGTAAAAGTTAAAGACAGTTTTTAAATGAATTAGATAGTAATTAATTATAACGAATTGATTTATTCTTTCACTTAGGTTTTCCATAAATTTTTTTCGCCAGCAATGAAAGTAATGTATTGTAATACTAGAAGTTAAACATTATAATAATAACCCTAGAAATAAATATCAAACACGGTTTTAGACGATTTATCTGGCAAATATTTTACACAAAATATATATTTTAATTATACCGAAAGCGGAAGCAGAAATATAAAATGTAACGTAAAATTTATAATTGATCCAACTTAGTAGTAGCAAATGCAATATTATGTAAATAAAGTTTTTCAATACTTTTCAATATATTAATAACTTTTTTATTTTTAATCCTTATTGGATTTAGCCTAACTTTATAGGGCATGCTGTATAGTAAATATTCTGGGTACTTTTAATCTAGGCAGACATAGTTAAACTTTGTTTCAAAAAACCTGGAAATAAAGGGAAAAAGAACATTATTTGTGAATACATCAGAGGATGTAAAAGCTGTCAATGTCCTAGGATGTTAATAATTATTTTAGGTTTAAGGACAAAACGTTTACACTTCCCAAACGAAGCCACATAATTTAGTATAACATGCAAAAGTAGTATCACATAATTTTTCTGCATCAAAGTTACATATACATCATGCAAAGAAAATCTTTATAATCCAAGTTACTGCATTTTGGTTAGGAATATCTATTTATTACATGATGCAACGTTTTTAGAACTACTTTACACATTCTAAATAAAACAAGAGCTATTAGAATAAACTATTTAAAAAGTGTCAAATAGTATTTCATTTTATCTCGTTAGTATGTGGTGTCTGATTTTAATTAACAGCTGTGTGAAATATTAACTATTTATTAATGTTAATTTGTTCTATTAAAGTTTTTTAAAGTTCAACATTCCTAAAGTGTACGTCTTGAATTTCTAAATAAATGTATTACTTTAAAACATAAATAAATTAATTTGTGTTCAATGAGTATTACTGTTTCATTTACTGTAAATGTGTTTTAGTGTTTTATGCACCAATACACTTTTTACTACGACTAGTAAGATATTTTAATTAAATTGACAAAGTTAGTGATAAGTGTGATATTATAAAACGATGATTATGCTAAAATTGTTCATGATGTAAACAATATGCAATTAACTATTGGTGTTTGAACGATATTACTCGTAATTTAGCGTCACAACTAGCTTATAATTTCCAAGTCTTCTTCACAAACATTTAGCATGAACGCAATGTCTAAACTGCAGTTCCATGAATCAAAATTTTAGAAACCAATATAACTATATTCTCCTTGTTTCTTCCATTCAAAAAACACTCTTTAAAACTCATTGCTTAGTTATTAACATGCAAACAGAGATAAAAGATAATTGGACAGGTTGAAGCTAAATATTGTTGTGGTTTTAATGCAATATTCAGTGGTAAAGATATTGTTTGTTCAATCAAGATGAGACTCGCTCAAGAATGCAATACAAGTTGCAAGAGGGAGTCGTATAGTGGTTCCATTTTGTGGTTCTATTATATATTACATACAAAGAACTTCAATATTGTATAAGTCAAGCAGAGAGTATGCATGTGCAATTATTTATGCTTCAGTTTCAGCTAACTTTATAATAAGAAATACAAACAATAATTTCGTATTGATGCAGCGAATTAAGTTTGTATTGATATGAGTAAACACACTTTCTATTTAACAATAAAAATTTAATATAATCTATATAAAATAAAAAAATATTCAGAAGAGTCTTAGTCAACTTTTGCTTGTATGACATTTATGACAGTCTTATGTTACACAAACGACAAAACTCGTGTAATTCAACTAGATAAAACTGAAAGGTATTCCCTTTAGAAAAGAAGTTATTTATCAAAGTAACATGGGGAAACATATACATATTTTAAAAAGAGAGATCATTTTATTTCTTTAAGTAAATTTATTTTGCAAACTATTCTATATTAAAGGCATAGTAAATGTTAAGATGTACTATAAATGCATGCCAAAACGTAGAGTCGGCTATATATCGAGTTGCAGTAAAAAATGTAGATGTTTTTTTAAAAAAGATTGTATTAATTTATTTTGTTTTTGTGCTAATATAAACTGTTACTCTCGATGAAATACGAACAAAATAATATATTTAGGTGATTACTATTTACTTAGATAAAATTTGCTTTTGAGTAGTGTGATTGTGAAATTTTAGTACATGTTTAAGGCATGCAAATGTCTTGGTGAAGTTAAGGCAAAATACTGAACCGGGTAGCCTCGAGCTCAGGTTGTAATTTGTTGGTAGTCTGATGCTACAAGGCGTGTGTTATTATCAAAAGTATTGTGCTAATGCTCATTCTAGGCATACAAACAACACCATCACAACTAAACCGACCGTCAACTAAGATGTGACCGTTGTTGTATTTTCTTCAGGCAGTTAACAATCAAGCAATTACTACAAAATACGTTTCACGGTTGAAATAAAAAAACCTGTTCCGCAAACATATCTTTGCTAATAAATATGCACTTGGGACAATAGTATTGGTTTTTAATCCCTTGGGTTCGTACTACAGAAATGTTGGAATAAATAA
Organism: Philaenus spumarius; assembly: GCA_018207615.1. Classification (NCBI taxonomy): domain Eukaryota; kingdom Metazoa; phylum Arthropoda; class Insecta; order Hemiptera; family Aphrophoridae; genus Philaenus; species Philaenus spumarius. Next base: position 53,116 of record JAGFPH010007757.1, on the reverse strand, counting down.
ACAGTGGTGACTCCATTTGCTAGAATTGTTAAATTAATATTTTTTATTTTATAATATTGGATTATATGTTTCAAAATTGTATGACTTTTAAAATGTTACTTGTGGTAAACTCATATTAGTTCATTTCTTTAAAAGGGAATTACATACTAATTTGCATATGGGAATTTTAATCCCGGACCGCTTTCTCAATCCCCGGATTTCGGGATTGCCGGGGTCAATCTCGGGATTCAGATTTATTAATTTTTATCTGATAACCCTTACGAAAATTAGGTTTTTAGTCATTAAACTCCTTTATATTTTGTTTATGTATATTAAACCATACATAAATTGATACATTTAGCCTATATACATAAAGTATTGGGGTTTTATAGCATATATTTGTATCTTTTCACTTTTGATTTGCATGATATTTAAACTGTATATTAGATTTAAATTTTCCTGGTATATCAAAGACGTCAAATTTTTACCAACGGTTACCTGGTAAACCTTTTTTAATAACATAAACATTATTAAACTTTTAAGATTGGTTTGCTTAACCTGGGGCTGGGAACTAGAAACAACAACATATGAAATTGGTATTTATTTAAGGAACAAACTTTAGTAATATATATTTTAAATGCTGAACGAACCAAAGCGATAAAAAAGCTACATATATACTAAGTAAAAGTGAAACAAATAGAAAAACATGTAAAAGTACACACATTTTTAACTTAAACTAATGAAAAAAACTTTGAAACTAAATATCTACTGTAACTTTAATTTCTCATATAATACCAAAACGCACAAACAAAATAATACTCTATGTAGGCTATTCAGATAGTCTACTATTTAAAATTAGTTTTATTACACACCAAACTATAGTAGACTATAACACTGTAGACTCAACCGGGATCGTTTGAATGTCAAGTCTGTCTCTTCGGTAGGGTGTCACGGCTACGGAGGGTTGGTTTGAGAATGTATGAATATTAAAAAGTAACATTGGGTGTTTGACATCATCAGTTCTAAGTTTTGACATAAATGATCGTATTTTTTTCTTTTAATTAATTAAAGTTATATTGGATTACAATAATTTTGTAATACAAATAGTTACTGTACATTGTACATCTTACAAACAGGTTCACGTAAAAAATAATAAGTAAAACATCATTTACAAGAAAATTTATGAATTGCGTGTTTTTTAATCTAATTATCAATCCCGAAAATCTTGGGATTGGACTTAGCTAATCCCGGGATTGACGGGACCGTAAAATGGTACGTAGGGGAATCAAATGTTGGAAGGAATTTCAAAGATTCTACTTTAATAATAATTTTAAATGGTGTATATTAAAGGTTAAAGGTGTATGCCCAGAATGTTACAGATTGAACATCACAGGTTTGAATGAAGTTACTAGATAACGATGTACGATGCACCCATCTTCTTTAATCTAACTGGCATAAGATAAATACATATACAAAAATATATGTACACAAAATAATGAACAGTACTGTTATTTATTTTGAGACAATATAAAAACAGTTTCGGCCACATTAGGAAAAAGGACTGATGAAGCCACTATGTAATTTATAGCCATTAAAAGGTCTATAACAAATTTTACCTTGTATGCGTCGTGTGACTTCGTTCAGCGTTCGTTTATGACGCGTTTAGAAACATATGTTTCATCGTCAGATATCTAATAAAAGTTACATTACATACAACATAAAAACACTCAACTCACAACACAAAACACACAATTATGACATGTACTTAGGTAGTCGTTCGACCGTGACTCTAAGTAGACGTCTACCCGGATTACATGTCATAATTGTGTGTGTTGTGTTGTGAGTTGAGTGTTTTTGTGTTGTATGTAATGTAACTTTTATTAGGTATCTGATGATGAAACATATGTTTCGAAACGCGTCATAAACGAACGCTGAACGAAGTCACACGACGGATACAAGGTAAAATTTGTTATATTCTATTTGTGACTTGGATACTTATACAATGATTTTAAAATTAAAAGTTCCATCACTGGTTATGCAAAGTGACGTGTCTTAATAATTAATTAATATACCCGTCAATAGAGACATTTAATTTGTATGTTAAAACATTTAACAGCAAAGTGATTTCGTTATGACTTAAGGAATATTTTGTAAATGAAAATATCGACTTTGGAAACCGAGATTTTACTGTGGAATTATTAAACAGTAAAAACCGTGAAAAAATTTAAACGATATACATTTAAAAGGAAAAGTAATAGGAAATTTAAAAACCTTTAAAATTATATTTTGTGAGTCTTTCAATAATCGGAAAACCCAAGGAAGATTGAATTTATTTTTAATCTCATAATTTTGACATTTTAAAAGTTAAATATTCGGTATTGTGTAATTTGAAAGTTAATACCATGCAGATTAACCACGCCCAAGGAAATCCCTGTCTGTTTTGCACTGTTTGAACAATTTTTCAAACTAATTCGGAAAGTCGAGATCATGAGCTTGAAAAAGAGTATTTTAGATTTAGTAAAAAATGCTGAGGAATTTGTAAAACGTGGGCAATAGAACGACCCTAAACGTGAACGTTATCGGTCGGTGACAAGTGGAGTGGAGTTGGTGGGCTAACAATGCAGTCTTGCATACTGTGGTATATATAAATTTATACAATATTATAGTAAAAGTTATAAGTCTTAAATGATAAAAGATTTTACATATTATTGATTATCGATGTTAGAAGTGATAATTCCAAAGATATCTGAAATAGACCACAAATTTGTTATTATGGAGGAACAAATCATTGATAACATTGCAATTATTTTTATGTTAAACACATTAATTATTACAAAATGTAATATACACACTATTAAAATAGTGCAAGACGATTAGAACGACCTCACTTCTCCGCAGATGGATAGTTCCACCACGAGACGCCGACCGATGGCTCACGCGTTTAGGGTCGTTTCGGGACCACTTTTAAGTTACTTCTCAGCATTTTTACGGAAATATGTAATATTGGTTTTGAAGTTTATGACCTTTACTACTATTAGAATCAGTTTTAAAAACTCAAATCGGCTGCAAAACTTAATTTATATTCGTTTTTCAAGATAACCCTCCAAATTGGTATCCAACAGCGTCCAAATTGGTTGTGCGTGGTTAATCTGTGTGCCATTAACTGGCAAAATACACAAATGCCGAAGCTTTAACTTTGGAAATATCAAGTTATACACACAAAAATATAAAAAGATTCTTGGTTTTCTGAGTTTTCACAATGAAAAAAAGCACCGATCAAGACTTTCAAAGCTCATTTTAAAGATTTTAAAATTTCCTATAACTTTTCAATTGAAAATATAGCGTTTTATCTAATGATTTACTAAATATAAGCAAACATTAAATAAAAAATAAAAGTGTTCATGGTTTTTGTTGTTTAATAATTTCACAATAAAAAAACATTTTTTCCGAAGGTGGTATTTTTATCTACAAATTATTCCTTAGGCCAAAGCGTAATCGGTTTGCTATTTAACCGAAATTTAATTTTTTTGCTCAGTAAAGACTTGCAATATCAGTATAGTGTGTTTATCCATGGGATTGAAGTAAATTAGTTTTTATATTTTATGTTGGGGGTAGCTCTATCACGTTGAGTACTATTAAATGGATTTTGTGTACCAATTATTTTCAAAAACCTGATCAGATTTAGTCAGTATTTGTAATACAAATAAATAGCTAATACACAGAACATATTTATCACTATAGTTTCTTCAAAGAATTGAAATATTACTAAAAGGAGCTTTAGATGTGAGCGAAATTTATACAGACTTTAAGTTATTCTGAAATTATACTATATACATATATATTTTTGAAGTGGATCTAAGTGATAGTATTTTA
>JAGFPH010007757.1:16680-44481 GCA_018207615.1 Philaenus spumarius | reverse complement strand
AGCACTCTTTCAAAACGGGGCAGACAAGCTGCTCTCTACTGTGTGTATATAAAAAAAAACACTAAACCATGTTGGCCATGTTGAAGCTTAAAAGGTTGTAAATGTAAGTGTATGCTTTAAGTTCAATAAATGTAAAAACATTAATTACATTTTTAAATGTATTAGCAAAAAGGTAGAATTTATGAAAAGAAAAAATATAAACAATATTTTACAAAATGAAATATTTGTTTTCTATTTGCGTAAAAATGCGGTGGTATGAAGAATTTATACTTATTTTTAAAAATATGTATGAAGATTACGAACGCCAAATCAAGCGAGCATATATGTTTTTTATTTATATTTTATTGTTTTATTTTATATTATTTATTTATTAACAATTTTTTTCTCACTTGCTTGAGTCAACGTCGTAGGCTAAAATGACAAAATTCAAGCTTTTTTTTTTAATAATAAACTTGGTTGTTAAGACAGAAAGAAGTCGCGGCGCTAATATTTACGCTACACTACACTAGAGACGTTAAATTTAATAATATGTAAAACATAAAACACCAGCTCCTGATACCAGATGATTTTAGAACGAACTGAGTGAAGAGAAAAAACCACTCGCTCTGCTAACAGAAAATATGTGACACTAATGGGCGTTAAGTATTTAATTTAACAAGTTTCTGAAGAAGGTAGGCTGGAGTTAAAACAATTATTTTTTAAGAGGCACATATTCAAAACAAATATTAACGCCAGAACAATTATAAATTATTTTCGCTTTTCGAAAGGTTGAAGTTCATATTCACAACTGAAATTAAGGTTAATTAGCAACAACAATTAATTTTATACGTCCAGGAAAATACTTTAGACAATAAAACAAAAAACAAGATTCAGGGACAGATTTATTTATATTGAAAAAATTTTAGGAAAACTCAAGTTTTCAGGTGCAAACCACAAAGGTGGTTCATAAATAGTATAAGCTAGACAAACGTTTATCATAAGGATGAATTTTATTTTTACTTTTAGGTGCAAGCAACGCCACTTCAATATACAATGAAAAAATTATTTTAACCTTTTATCTAGCCTTTTGTTTAATACCATGGATTTTCTTGTATTATACAAAAGGCTTGATAAAAGGTTAAGATAAATTACATGAACGTAAAAAGGAATGCAATTTGCTACAAATCTAAATAAAATAAGGAATGATAAAATACCTACTTTTAAAGTTTCTCTGAAAAAATATCTTCTTCTTAAATAGCTACATTCACTTGTTGTGAAATATTTAAATATCATGCCGCAGTGACGATGAAATGAAAATTAACTAGTTTCTTGTAATACATATGATTAATATTTTATCAAAAGACACTTCTGCTTATCCTTACGTTAAAAATCATTGTTTCAAATTTGCATTGTTTTGTTCATGCTTTTAACTGTATGCATTAAAAAAAAACTTGTCAATACGCAACTATTTTACCATTAAAGAATAAACTGTTGTTTAAATATTAAATATAACATGTTAAAAATGTAGAATTTATGTAAACAGAAAATTTTAATCAGACCGTTTGTTCACTTAAAAAATTATTTTCCTGAAATCATATTTATTAAACTATAGATTAAAATAAAACTATTATAATAATCCAAGTAAAATACTGTCTATTTGTAAACTAAATATAATTTTAAAAGTTAAATTTGTAGACAGAATTTTGTATTTTCTTATTTGTTTGACGATTATAAGTGTAGGACCTATTTGTTATATTATTGTAATTGAATATGACACATAATTAAATGCAGCATTTCAAAATAGTCTGGTAGTAGTATGCATAATGTTACTAGAGGTAGATCAATTAAATTTACTTAAGCTTATCAATGTTTCCGGTCATTTCTAGAATATAATGTGATACCGTAGGACTACACTTGCATTAAAATACATTTAAAGATATTAAGTCCAAAATCTTCTATTTTAATCGAGGCACCTTTTAAAACAAACTTTATAAGTTTTTAAATGAACTCATTGTACTAAAATACGGTTTAACAAATCAATAATTTAATATTAGCTATTGGTATGTACAGTTTCTCTAAAGCCAAGACATTTTCAAATAAATATTATAGCAATAATAATTAGTATGAGTCATATCCATCTTATTGAAATAACCAACGATATTTAACAGTTCGTGTGTGATTGTCATCGGAATACTGCATTTGCATACTTTCGAATGCATTCGTTTGGTTGTCAACTAATAGCTAAAACGGAATCCAAAATAAATATAGTTTATAGATTTTGAATTTTTTTTAAAAACAACCCCCTTTTTGGCCAAAAACCCACAAAAAAATCAGTTATTATTTTTTATAAAAAAAACGGCTATATTTTGTATATATTAATTTCTATTCTGTTTTAGATAATTGTTACATTTAAAATGTAAACGCACAGAGTTGTACAATCTAACTTCTACGTTCACTTTGGGTAAGCTAACCCAAGACATCAATAACATCCAAGGTCCCATATAAAGACATCAATTTGCTTTCCAATCAGGCAAGTGTTTTGAGACACACGAGGGTGCACTTTACTGTAGATTTTCTACCATTCTTTGATTGATGTTTAGGACTCCTGTTGTACAACTTACTCTTCGCAGCATCTGGTCTGTGTATTTATTAAGTTACAGGTTATAGTTTTCAAAACACCTTTAGTTGTTTAAACTTAATGTATAGTTTTCAAAATATTGTTATTTTAACTGTAAGTTTCGTTGTGGTTTATTTGGTGTTGTGTGTTTTTAAGATAAGTTTATTTATCATTATGTGCCCACAATGAAGTTTTATGAATTGTGAAGTTTATTTATCTGTAAAACTTAACATTGTTGTAAGTGACGTAATAATCAGTTAATTGTATTTTGTAAATTTAAAAAAACTCGTCCAAGATTTGAAATCATACTTTATTTATAATATTTGTTACTTCATGAAAAGTTATAGTAACAACTGATTATGTTTAAAACTATATTACTTTTACAAATCAAACAAATTCGTTAATTTCGAAATTATATTTTGTGACAAAAACTCTTCAATTACACTTTATTAAATTAATTACTCGAGCATTGTTGTAAATTTCACTAGATATTTGGTCAGTTCATGTAGTATTTAAAATAAAATGGTTATTATAACAGCATTTAATGGTTATTTCGAGATCCTGTATTTTATATAATTGTTAAAAATATTACTTAGAAGATATGTGTTTGTCAGTTCATGAACCGTTACACTAGGCACCAATTGCTACTTTATTTACATGTCATTCTATTAGGTATGCAAACTTAACTCATTGACTCAATTTGTGTTGGCTTGGTTGAATAAGTGCATAAATTTATGAAAAGTTGGTTGTGCAACTGTAATAACAGGATAATATGTAATGAAGTATTTTTAAAAGGAAACAATGATGGTCATAATGACCACAATTTTAACAAAACTTTGTTTCAAATACATTTTAAAATTTAATAAAAACAACTTTTCAAATCATATTGAAGTACTTACATGAACCTGTCGAATATTATTACTATATCCTTTCATTGTTTTATAAAATATAGTTTAAAATTATTACACACTTGTCTTAAATATTAGGTTTTAGTTATTTTGTAAAAAATATTTTCCCGACACATTTGTTTTAACTCAATCGTATCTTATTATTGATGGATTATTTACTTGATCGAGAAATTGTGATCGTCTTTAAAAAAATACAAGTGAATGTGACATATGATATTCTATTGAAAGGTAATCCTTTTCAAAAATAACCATTGTAAGCTTTCCTTTAATTAAAAAAGTTCATAGGGTTTACAGTTGTGTTGCTTCTTTTTTGAAAAGAGACTTTTTAACAAAAGAGAATTAAATCCCTTTATAGTTAGTTTTGCTATAATAAAGTGGATATTAGCTACTTTAATTTTAGATTTGTATGTTTAACGATTTTAAGTGTTTAACTAATATGGGCAAGACAATAAATAAAACTTTTGGCAAGAAATCAAAGACGTAAATATTTTCCTTCAAAATAGCGAGACTTTTCTTAAAGTATTAAATCTACTTTAGTTTGTTTTCCTTGTAGTCCTTAACTATTTCATGATATATTATACTTTTACATTTGAATTGATGGTATAATGTTCCTGGAAATAAATACTACTCTTTTATTAACTAACAAAAGTATTGATTAAATAAATGACAATTATTACTAAAACTTTAACTATTTAATGGAAGTGTGGTTTTAGGAGGGTTGCATATCAAACTACTTCTATGAATAGAAAGGAGTATTCTCGCTCTTTTTTCGTCTTTTTTCTTAGTTTTTAAGTCTTTGAACTTTCTTTTTTTATTTTGGAATATTTTCTAACAATAAATAGTACGTTTTACACACAAACTCACAAAAACTGAATACAATTTATTGAAACAATTTTGTAGCCATTTCAACCATAAAATCGCCAATAATAACAGACTATGTAGGCGCTGTGAATGCTTAATTTAATTTAAAATATTGAAAGAAATGTAGATTTGTTTAAAGACGATGTCACTGCTTGTTACAGATTACACGTTGCATGTTATGGTAAGTATTACACTACAACTATCACTTTCTTTTAACGTTTATTTCTGGCTACAAATATTTGTACATTTTATAATCATATTTGTTCAAAAAGCTGTTTATTTTTAATTCAATATCAAAAGTAATATTTGATTTATCGTAACTAAAAACCTTCTATTGGGGAAGAAAGCTATACATTGTCTCTTTTAATTTCCGCTTGAAATGTTTGGAAATACATATAATAAAACATTCCATCTTTATTACATATATAGGCGATGATAACCACCCAGGGTTTTCGCCTATAAATAATAAAACAAAAAACAAAAATATTACATATATGCCTATCTTTAGCCTTATACTTAATAATATACTACTAACTCATTAGTTTATTTTACCATAATAATATGCGTTACCCATTTTAAAACTTGAATTTACGTGAACATGTTTTTTTTTTATTAGAGATATGCAGGAGGAAACCCGATCAAAACCTGTACTGAAGTTAGGTAAAACTCTCAATTTGTAAAAGTGATGCCGGATTTAACTATCATTTTTCTTTTTATATGCGTTGTAAAAACATAAATTTACTTTGTTGAAAAAAATATTTTAGTTTTATTATTGAATATTATGTGTTTGTAAAACTAATATATTTTATTATTATACAACTTGGTATGCACCTTTTCTTGTTCAATTGTAGAGACGAAAAACGTACTATTATTGACTATACTATTTGATCGTATTACAATATAATATAAAAAATGCCCCTCGCTCCATTAAATACATTGTATACATTAATACATTATTTCAAAACGAGCACAACAAATAAACTATACATCTTGAAAAACATCTACGTACAATATTTTCTCAAAACCTAAGATATTAAAATTCCGTAATGGATTACCGAATGATAACCAATTACTCCTCCCCTTTTAGAGTTATTGCATTCTAAAGCGATTTAGTCCTTCTTTGTGCTCAAAATGTCGTTAACAAGGGATAGTGCATTAGCTACAAAGTAATTTAAGTTTCATCCTGGCCAATGTTTCTTTTAATCTGATCGTACTTAATTTTTAAACTCATTTTAAATTTAAAAGTAATCATTTAAAAAAAAGTGTTTAGAATATAAAAAGATAACTTTGCATTAGATCAAAGATGGTACAACTCTTCAACAGCTGGTTAACACATTTATTTATGCAACACTTACGATGCCTAATGGAGAAACATATTTTCACAAAGCTAATATTTGTAAAACTGATTTTATAGTGTAAATATTTCAAGATATCCTTTTGTAGTGTTTTGTTAACCCTATGTAAATAGATTAATATATAATGTTTAAATATTAGTTTGTTTATTGAACATAAGACGAAGATTTAAAGTTTAAATAAAGATCGACTGGTTTATATTGGATTACATTTATCATTTTGTAAAACGTTAATCAACCAGACCTTTCTGTTTTAATCATTTGAAATTGTAATTGATAGCTTAGGTTCCATTCAATTTGAACTTACAATTTTGTTAAATTTAATATTTATGTATTAAAAAAGTGTGTTAAAAATTCAGAAAATTGTAAACATGTTTAAAAATATATTTTCGTTTTTCCAAAATTCTTATATTTTTAGAAACTTATCGCCACGAATATGATCTAGAAGACCCCAAAAATTAGAGACATTCTCAAGCCGTTTGCCATAGTAAATACATAAATTGATTTGATCTTCCATAAATTTGAATTTGGTAGGAAATATGAGTTAAAATTTGATAAAATACCCACTTCTCAAACAATTTCATTATATTTCTTTCTCTTTTTAATGATTGGTTATAAATTTTAAAATATGGCAAATAAGAATATAGTTTTAATGGTAATAATAAATAGTATTTTCAGATAGTATTAGAGAATGTATATACGAAACAAAAGAGCCTCTACTTCAAAAAAAGTTTTCTCTGTGTTAATAAACTGCTATCAAACTTTACACTTATTTATCTTTTTCATGATGGCGTTTTACTGCGTTTAACATTCACATCAGATCGTAAAACAAAGAATAATCTGGTAACAGCTGGGGACTTCATTTCGTCGGATTATCAAGTTAATTAAAATGTCGGAACACAAAATCCCTGAGCATAAAAATGCAAGCAGTTTAATTATTAAATGATGCATTCTCTGCTCAATTCTACCATTGTTTTCGTAGGTGAGCGTATTTATTCTAGCAATTCTAAAACATATAAACTCTTTTCCTTGAATCGATATTTCATCGCTTGTTAAAGTTCTCTAAGTTCCTGCTCTGTAAGTAGGACAATAACAAAACAATTCTTAAATACCAATTTAACAGATTGTCAAGTGACCTTATACTTATATTCCCGAATAAAAACATTAAACAATATATACACAGTTATTTTTAATTTTGTATAAACTGAATTTATAGCTGTTTATAAAATGTTTAGATTAAACAATAATTAATAATTATAATTGAAAGTGAAAATTTAATTAAAATTAGTTTAGCTGCTGCACAGAAATGCTCAGAAATAAAAAAAAAATAATTTTCTTGAAGGAAATACTAAGTTTGGCAAAGAGAAAGCTGATAACAGAATAATAGTTAGGAGAATCTCTTACATAGTTATATACTGAAGATATCAAACAATTATACGAACATTATTTTCATATTATCGTAAAGTAATGTGTAATAGCAATACATCTTTTATATTTGTTGTGCTAAGTGTTTGAATACGGTAATTAAAATATATCAAAAATATATCTGTAATATATAAAGAGTCGATTTTAAAAGATAATTCTAGTAATAAAGTTTTTGCTATGTTAACTTTATGTGTGAATACAAAACACTGTTTTGTACCAGAAAGCAAAATTAAGCTTGCCAGTGTAACAATAGGGGAACTCTCGAGGGAGAGGTTTTATCGCAGTATTTGCCTTTGTAATGTAAGATTGTTTTCCTAAATACCAAATATCCACTCAATTCTCCAAGTTATTTATTATAATAGTTAAAATCAAGTTTTGACAAATCTTTCGTTTACACTCTCCTTACTACACTTTACTACTCAACTTACTTGAAGTTTATTTCTTAAAGATTGGTCTACCCATAATTGACGTTATACTACACTTGAAAGAAACGACACATGAAAATATTTATTGGTGTCGCGAGTGAAGAAAGTTTGTTAAAGGCGAATAGTAAATACTGATAATAAGAACATTGATGATCTCTGATTATATTTAATACAGCGTTATTAAATGAGTTATTAATGTATCAGTTAATAGTTCATAGTTACGAATTACGTGGAAATACTTGCATTTCTAGTAGTCTAGAGTTTTAAAAAGATAATATTAATTTAATTTTGTTCATTTAATTGCAAACATTTACTGGATAGATTTTAATCTGCAATGATACTGAATTAATTGATAAAGATATTTCGGCTTTATTATGGCATGGGCTAATATAATTGTACTTTAAGAAAAACATATTATAACTGCGCTATATTTAAATAATTATACTCATATGATTACAAATTATATAAATTTGTAATGGTGTGCAAACATTTAAATATTTTATTTGAATCTTTAAAATAAAGTAATCACGTATAATTTTTTTTGTTAAATATAAAATATAAATTCATATTTGTCTAGTGTAAATAATATCCACTGTTCATTCATAAACACAACTGGCTCCTCAAATCTTTTCTAAAATGTGAACAAATAAGGACAGTTAGTTATATAATTAATTTAAAATGTAACGTACATTGAAAATATCTCTTTTCTTGTCATGTAATATCCAAATTTGTTAAAAGGGATCGTGAAACAAATTTAGAGTTCGTTATTCAACTTTTGTTATTGGTTTGTAATTTTGTTTAACATGTTATTTTTTCTAACTGTTAGTTTGTACGAAATTTATTTTATATGTGTCTCTTGGAAAATGATACTATAAAATAACTTACCTTACTTAAGAAATGTAAAATCAATCAACTTTTCGTTACTATTCGTACTTATTTACATATATTTAGCATTCGGTGTTTTATTAAAACAAATAATATTATAAACGTAGAATTACGATGTTACATTGTGCACTTGTATCCAATGATGAAGATATTGTTGTGTTTTGATAAACTATGCTTTTACTCTAACGTTTACTCATGAAACGTTAGAGTCAGTTTCATATTTGCTTTGAACGGCATTACTTGGTATAAAGCGATTTATACAGCTTCCGTTGATAAAACGATGCTTTTCTGAAAAGAGTAATGATGTTTAGTTCCTTAATGGAAACTTTGACAAAAGCTTACTTCCAACGTCAAATTATTAGCTTTTATCTCATTTCCCCAAAAATGTCTTTGCACTAAGGGATTTTCCATTTCTAAACATTAGGTATAGCATCCTGATATGTAGACCTACTGTATTTTTCCTAACTAGTTTTATGTTCTGCAGATTGAAATATCTGACACTATTTCTATTTACTGATGAAACCTATTACTTAATTTGTTTTAGTTTAAATTGATTGTGGATTTACAGCAGTATAAAGTCAGTAATTATCTCTATCTAAGTGTTATACTAATATTACAGTATAAAGGATTTGGTTGTGCTGTAACATAGATTAGTAAAGGAATTAAATGGCTCGAAAGTTAATCCACATATTTAATGAGTAATTATAACATTTGTATGAATATTATAATAAAATTATTAAAATACCAAAAATTATAAATGTTTAGTCAGGTCATTTGACAAAACCTACATAATGGTTGTTCAAATATTCTATAGCTTTATAAATAACAAATTTATGAGGAATTACTTCGTTAACTTTAGAAATTAAGGACGTACTGAGATCTGTTTGAGCTTAACCTTCGGTCCTAAGTGAATATCGTCAGCGTGGGTACATTAATCTGTTTTAGTTGAAAAACTCCTCATTTAAATTCCAAACATTTTTTAAAAACATGGCTTTCTTAACAAATTACTAAACTAAAACATAATAGTATGTCTTAAAGTAGCTACGTTAATAGCTTTGTTTCATGTACGTGAAAAGCTATATTGCTTTGAAGGAGGTATAGAAACTTTTAGCGAAATAAAAAAATATTTTCTACCACCCATCACTTCAGTTTGATGAATAGTTAATATAACAACCTTGAGAGTAATTCATTAATGCCGATTGTGTTAGTCATTAAAACCAGGTAAAATTCAATGAAAGGCTGAACACAATTTATTACTGCACCGAGTCCATAATATCTGCTAACAGCTATTCGGAATCAGCCGACCTTGTACATAACACGTTCTAAAGTGCTTGAAAAAATATATATATTTTGATTATTTACCAAAGGAATAAAATCATGTTTAGTCTAAAAATTCTCGTATTTTAAAACTGTAATTTTGTCTAAAAAATCTACTCATAGATTTAATTATTTCTTAAAATCTTCTTACGCTTAAAATCTTTATTATTTATAACTTAATCACTGACTCAATGATCTCTGTATATCTTGAAGAATATAAGGACTGGGAAGCTTGAGTTTAAAAAATAAATTGCTTGTATATTCTATGCACTCAACCAATACCATGTATGTGGAATTGTTTGACTAAGTTTAGAATAAATAAGCAGTGATTTAGCGAGAAAAACTCTATTAATTTTGAAATTCTACACATTACAAAGTTTTATTATGTGTACCACAATACTAAATATCAGTTATTATAATAAATACTTTATAATATGGTACGAATAAACTTTTAAAACGCCAGTTATTCGAAACATATCTACAGTAGACGTGTATAAATACTTTTTAAAGTTGCAAAAGACATAAATATGTGAAAGTACAGTGACAGTAAACTGAAGTTTCTTTTAAGTAATTTGTTTCATGTCACAGACTATGTTTTTATCGCTATTTATATGAAAGCTTTCTAAAAAAGTGTAATTTTGTTAACCATTGAATCTGTGTTTTTTTATTATTTTGAGGTATTATATTATTAAACTCTCTGACAGTGTCAAAAGAGCAAGTACTTAAATTAAACTACGTACGACTAAAATTCTAGTGGATTGTGTTATCTGGGTTATGACCCTTTTCTAAATAGAAATTTTACAAATTACTAGTCGAAACTAATATCTCCTTTTAACAACTATTATAACAACACTAACTACATTAAAGTTAGTCAAATATAAAATTTCGATTGTCAAATTCACTTAATCATCATTTATTAAATTCAGAGTCATTGTCTTTCTTGAGTGAGTTGAAATACACGAATTAAAAACGAAAACGATTTTATTCAAAATGACAAACACTGTCTAAATTATTTGCTATTTATAATATTAGTATTATAATCTGTGTTTACCAACAAAAATGTTAATATTATTTCAATTAGTCCACAAAATTATTTTAAGAGACAAATATTTTAAAACAAATACTTTTGTATAACACTAACTTTATTTCAGGTATAATGAAAAAGTATATTAAAAACTTTTACTTCATCAGTAGTCACATTATTAAAATAATATTTAAGGCTTTTTTTAAACTATCTTTTAAGATAAATACTTATAATCACGAAATACATAACCTAACCTAAACAAATTAAATATTGATTATTAACATAGCTAGTAAGGTTTGAACTGTTTCAGTGCTGCAAATCTTATATGTAATTTAATATATATTTACTTTTTTATATATTTAGTTATATTTAGGCTTCTGTTTAATGTTCAAAAATGATTCGTTAATTGTCTTATTTTTCAAATTAAAGTAATAGTAATAAATTAAAAAGTAGAGACATAGCAAATATTTAACTCAGCAAAAGTAAAAACAATAGCTTATAAAAATTAAAAAAACAATTATAATAGCGAAAGAATTGTTTTCATTTCTGGTGTAAAAATCTGGTTTAAGAGTATAAATTAGTTAATCTGTGGGAGGAGGTGTATGAATGTGTGTGCTATAAACGTATAAACAAACTGACAAATCAGGCTAAGATTAGTTTAGGAGTATACCTAGTCGTGTGTAAGTCAGGTAGCAAAACCTTATTATTTGTATTACCTTGAAGTTGTATTTATTATTTGTACTGTTTGCATGATTTTTTACTGTCTAAGTACGAAATGCAAATTCAAACTCATATGTTTAAAGATTCTAAACAAATACATGACTCGTTCGAGACTATAAATGAGGTGATTTTCGTGAGAGTGTGTTTGGTGTGAACGCCCAGACAGTTTGTTAAATCGGGTTCAGATTAGATTAAGAGGGAATGCTGTGAAAATTAGTTTTGAAATATTTGTTCTAAGGATTCAACTACCCAAATGGTTTTACTGTCCTAAAAAAATAGATACAAATTAATTTTACCTAATCCCCATAAGACCTGAAAAAGATAAATTTGTTTCTTAAACTATACATAAAAACCTAAAGCACTCTAATTTGTGCGGTAAAATGATAAAAACGGGATAATAATTACCTTCACTTTCTATTATCTGCAGGTAAACCCGTTGGTATTTAGTCAAAACACATAATACAAATTAAAATAATTTATAATTTTGGTTTTGTAATTTAATTTAATGAATACGTTTTAGTGTAACTGCTTGTTAAATGTCAGAAAGTGTGAAATCTTCTTCTTTCCCTATATTAACTCCAAATTATTTCATGTAAATCTATTTGGTGTTCAGGAAAATATTACAATAGCGGTGAAAAAACATAGATGAAATAACCGGCAAAAATAGTTGCACACGTGTAAAACAATATAGTTGAGACTGTAAAAGATTTGTCTTGGTGCTTCGTACCAAGCAGTAAACAATTTTGAAACCAAACTTATAGTAACAATATAGAACTAGTTGGTAACAAAATATACAATTATAAGGCATGTTTTATTTGTTCATTGCTTACCAATCTTTCATTTGTCTGATTTTCTAAAAACCTTGAAAGTTGTATTTTTATTGTTTAATACAGAAGAAAGGTTTTCTCTAGTAGAATATTTTAATAAATAGTCGTAATTAACTTACACACAATGCGTTATTCTAATATCAGTATCATTGACAATACAAGTTATTATGGATCAAGTATTGTGGAAGTACGCCAAATGGTTTTATTTAAGATTTAATCAGAATAGCTTTAGTGAACACTGGCCAATAATATTACGTATTTAGAGTTGGATTGAATTTAAACTTGGCTCAGAGAATGGCTCGATCCACATGAATAAATTACTATAGACATGATTTCATTAGCAAGTTAATTAAACTAGGGTCTTCGATTAAACAAATACAAAATAAAGAATTTAATTAGTTTGATTTTCAACTTAACGTAAAATGGTTTATTATTTATAATTGACTTCAATATTGAGTTTAGGTCATTGATGCCTTATTGCCTTACAAGCAAAGAAGTGTTTCTGCATAAAATGTTATAGAACATGAAACATTTTAACTCAAATCAATAATTAAAATAAAACATAATTTTAATACGGTACCATTTTAAATCTTAATATTTTTATAATTAATAATACACTGAAGAAAACTGGGGGAAAGAATGGTCGTAAAGCAAATGGACATTTTAAGAAATCACGTTTTTTAAGTTCAAAACGTAACTTTTTGTTAAAATATTTTCAAAAACTAAACTTTCAGTTTTTACAGTTTTATATCCAGCAGTCCTTACTTGTAATACATTTGTGTTACTATATTTATTGCTATATTTTCAACCAATTAAAAAATGTAAATCTCGAGTAACATCAAATAAAACAGGGTAATCAAAATTATTATCGATATAATTGTAAACAAGCAGGTTTATTATTATTAAAACAGGTTTACTTAATCGGCTAAATCCTAAGACATCAGTTTGTTTTTTCATCGTGAGAGTGTTTTGTAACAGAGTAGGCCTACTGTATTATATTTATCAAAATTAAATTTTCATTTGTTGAAATATTTTACTAAGAAATTTGCATAAATATTTATTATTTGTTTTTTTTTATATAATTTTAATTGTTGCTGCTATTGTGCTAATATTTTATTTTCCATAAGATGATCAAACCTTTTATAAAAATTAATTAATGGTATTTTTACTTTAAAAATTTACATATTGTCACTTAACCATTGGAGGTTTAAACATTTTATAACCTTTTGTAGGGAAAAGCTTACAGTTTGGAAATGAATAGTATTTATACATTATAAAGATTCAAATTGTCACTTAATATCTCTTATAGACGTTATAATTAGACGAATTTGTGTTTTTTTTTTTTTTAATCATAAAATTTTGTTCCGTATTTGTAGCATTTACAAATACAGTCAAATGTTGCAACCTTTAGTTATTATTGTAGGAATAATAATTGGAAAGTTTAGTCCAAACAGAACAGAACATGTATTGGTCCATTGGTACAAGTACATTCATTGAAATACAGAATTAATTTAGAAATTAAATATTAAAACTAACATGAAATATGGTCTAGGCTTCTCAATATTAATTTCACAATTAAAATATCGTTTAAGTTACAAAACTTTTGCTTTTTCTGCCAACCATAAATGTATGATACAAATCATTATTTCATAAGCTTTGGATTGCTTCATTGACAGATGACGCTTGAAGTTAGAAACTTAGGTTTGTAAACAATTACGATTCAACATTGCGTCGTCATTGTTGAGTGTCAGGCACGCTTGGCATTTTATATTTATTTGCTAATCGATTTACTTTTTCTATCCGTACAATCAATACTGGGATTATACTTTTACTATAAATTTCCAAAACTTTTAAACGTAACTAAATATGTTTATGATTTTATATTTTATTGCAGATGTTCCAGTAGACAATTTGGTGTTTTAACTCAATGTTTATTCTCTTAATTGTTCGTAAAGGGCTAATACAGACACATATTAAATAATATCTTGTTCAGAATTGGTTAAATTTAATACATTTCTATTCATAATAAGAACAACGTAATTGGTATGAAATAAATGTAAATAAATTTATGGAATTATTTTCAGAATGTGTACTTAATAGTATTAGTGTTGCCAGACAATCAAGTACGCATCTACAGTTAACAGTCCTGAATAAAAACAAAATGTGTGTAATATTGCTTATTCTGTGGGAATGTTACAGCGATAAGAGAACTATATAATCCAAGAATAATTCAATACAATTATAAATTCAAATCTTTAAAATCAAATAAGCATTTATTTTAAAACTGTTAAAAGGTATTTCAAACCGTAATTGATAAAGCAAAAACCAATTATAACGAATAAAAATATTGTTTGGCAAAACAATAGTTTAAAATTATAAACGACACTGCTATGTAAAAGTTTTACCCCTCTATTGTTTAACACTTACTGTTCCCGAAACAAAAAGTTTTATTAAATACCAAAAGCTTCGAAATATACAAACATTGCTGTTTTATTGTTTAAATATTTTAAAACATCAAAAACATCAACATCAAAAGAGGCCAAATGCGACATTTCCTAACTATAGAAATTAATGCATACCAATAACAAAGCATTACGCCATCATATAATTCCCTGCTTTTGCTTGTCGTTGTAAATTTGTTTCCTCTCTCACATAAATGTATACAAACGTAAATAAACGTTTGTTAATTCAAATAATTCAGTTAGATCTATTTACTTTAATGCAGTTTATATTAAACACGTATTGATCAGCTAACTCTATGCTAGGGATTGAATTATATATATTCTTTCCCTCAAATTGTTCTTGAATGTAGTCCTAGATCTATTCAGAAAGCATTTAGAAGTTGAATTAATGAATTCACGAACTAGAGAATTCAAGTGGTTTGACCATCTTATATTTATGTATCAATGATTGGATATTGTTGTAAGCGATGATCGGTTTTGGTTTATAGTACATATTCAACTATTATATACTATATTTTATACATATTATAATATAACTACAACGTTTGTAGGTATATAAAACTATGTAAAAACAAAACGTGTTACTTCGTATTTCGCTGCAATGCAGTGTACCATCTGGCACAGCTAAAAGTAATCAGCCAGTAAATTTTACCTCACTTTTATTCACTATTAAATTCACTCTAAAAACTATTCTTTATGTTATTATACTCTTAAAGTAAACTTTTTGTTCAGTAACTTGCTTCACTTTACCTCTTTAAACTTGTAATTCATTTAAAAAACAAAAACTTACGAAATAATATTAAAGGAAAAGTAGTCAATGAATAATTACAAATTAGTTGAATGGAAACTAACATTGAATTAAATCACTAATATAAATAATTTCAACAATAATTACCTAGTAATAATAAAATTATGAATTTAAATTATTCTTCGTGTACACTGCCCAAATGGCTAATTTTGTTCAAATAACTTTGGTTTGTGTTATGACGTAAGCATTGCGCATTGCTAACACGCGAATGAAATTTATTGAATTACCTTACATAATCGGTAATACTTTTTAGTTTTAATGTGGCTGTACGCACAAATACCATGTACCCATTTATTGTTGACAATATTACAAAAGAAATTTTCCTCAATAGCAAACAATTTTCATAAAGCTCCCTCAATGTCAAACTTTGTAATATCTTCTTGTAATCTGTTACCCAACAAAAAACTATTACGTTTCTTTTTGCAAAATTTATTGCATTCTTAAATAAGTCAGCTGTCCTAGATGAAATTGACACTTTGAGAAAAATGTCATTACAGCTAAATGTCAATTTAAGCTCTCTCTGCACCTTTTAATCCGATTCCTTCCAAACATATTTTTCGATAGGAATAATATCATAACACATTATCTTCTTATTTATACATTGTGCGGGATGTATATCCTGATTTATAGGTTTATATTTAACATTGACTATCGTAAATAGTTGAATGTGGCTAGCATTACTTACTATATTTAAATTTTGTCCTCTTAAGTTCCAGATATCGACATAATTTGTCACAATTAGTAATTTTAATAATTACGGATGTGAACTTTATCTGAATTTAAATTATTATATAAAGTAAATAATTACCTTTATTTGCATGAAGTAATTACTTTCGTGAATTAAAGCTATAACTATGTTTATTAAAATTAGGGCATGCCTTTTGGAACTTGTTTAGCAATCTGAACAATATGGTCTAAAGTTTAGACAAATTTAAAACCACCTAATAAAAGCTTACTAAATATAAATATATTACATTAATTTAATGAATATTTATGTATTTATCAATTTCTTCATATGACTCATTTATGTGTAGAACTTTATTATAATAGACAGGAGCCTAACTACAACTAATCAGTATAGTTTCATACACACATATTATTTACCCCATATTTTTATTTACTTATTACTAAGCTGCAAGCCTTAATCTCAAGTTTTTAAAGGTCGTTAATTCTATTATAAATCATAAGCAAGTAAATGATTTACTACAGTTTAAATTTGGGTTAAATATAAAAACGCACACTTCAATACAAATTCCGGTTTTATTATAATTTCCCTGCGTCCACAAATTCAAAATATTATTTTGAAAATCTGATTCTGTACGTTTAAAAAAATTATTATTATTGTTAAATTTATAGTTTTTCATTTCAATTTGAAAACTTTAATGTTTATTATCTTATGATTC
Organism: Philaenus spumarius; assembly: GCA_018207615.1. Lineage (NCBI taxonomy): Eukaryota > Metazoa > Arthropoda > Insecta > Hemiptera > Aphrophoridae > Philaenus > Philaenus spumarius. Next base: position 27,468 of record JAGFPH010007757.1, on the reverse strand, counting down.
AACTAGAGCGCAGTGGCTTGTTACATTAAAAACATCAAACTATACGTTTAATCTCCGATTCACCTAAAACTAGCTAACAAAAATAAACATAATAATTTTAACCAAACAGACATTCTAAAATGATTAAACTAGAATAAGCATAAACTATACAATTAAAAAACTTAAAATTGGTTAAAGAATATATTAAAACAAAAAACAACTACTGTAATTATTATAAAAGCTAACTAAATTCAACAACAAAATTAAAATATCTCATATTTATTACATTATACGCTACTCCCATCGTTCAGATGGCAATTACTATATTTACTTTCTATTGCACTAAGTGAATTTAAGGTGATTCTACTCTATTTTTATATTTACTTAAAATACATAGTAAATATACATGTTTATTAATATTTACAGAAAGATGTATTTCAGCTAACATTTAATCCCAATTAAATTCATGAACCTAACAGTTATATCATTTATCAACCCGCCTTCCTCCTACAATCATCACTTTCTTATAGTACCTAAATGACTAAGCGTGTTCTTATTGTGGGTGATAATTATTTCGTCTTAGTATCTGAACACAATTAGTTGTGTGAAAATTATTTATAATCCATTTTATCTAAGTAAAATACTTTCGATAAATATGCCTAAGAATTACATATGTCACAAAGTAATTTTTAATTACATTATGTCCAAGTTTTCTATTATTTTAAAAAAGATTAACTTACTAAAATATATAAACATTTTTCTCAAATTAAAATTTGGACTCTGATCATATTTCATATTTTCAAACAAATACAGTAGTTGACAAAATTATAACGTATTCTAAGCATATACAAGATTTTTGTATGCCAAAGTATTTTACTATTTGTTTTATAGTTTAATCTTTCAGTAATTTACTTGTTATGAGATTAATTATTGTGAACTAATGAAGGTTTATATCATGACAGATTCCATAAGTTCTAACAAGATTTTTTAATGACTGTTCAAATGACTTTGAATGTTATGTTTTACAAATACTTATCGTGAATTGTTTCATTATTTCATTGCACAAACCAAATTAAAAATATTTAATCGTAATAACTTGTAATTCTGTGATAGTTGATTTACTTAAGTGCATATATTTACATTATATAGGAATTTATTGTACACTTATTTTCTATCTCACAATACACCGGATCAAAATATAAATTACGCATAGCTAGTCTACTTACACTGTGAGCATTTGCCTTGATGTGATGATTTGATAGTATTTAAAAATAAATACTAAACTTCAGGTTATACGTTATTTTACTTAGAAGTGTAGCACAAGGTTTGTTTTATATACCTAAAGTAAAAACACACAATCGTTCTTTATTTAGGAAGTAAAATATTCAACCAGCGAGTAGTTTATGAGGAATGATAAAGTGAATAACCAAAATATTTAGTGAAAAATTAAAGTAGGTTAGTTAGTTGTACAACCCTATTATGTCCTGTATTTTCAGATTTATCTTAGTTTGTTATCATTATATATTATAGTATTGGACTGACACAACCGTAATAGGTTGCCCAAGCTTAATATTGCATTGATATTTTTGACAGGCTGGTTTCAGTTTTTTATTAACTCTAAATCTATATGACAGATATTAATTCCTGCTAAGTAATGCATTTCGTTACTTATTTATTATAAATTATAAATGAAATAAAATATATTTTTACTATTATTTGAGTAATGATAAAAGGTAAAATGACATTTAGTGTCAGTAAACAGAAATAAATAAATGTACAAATACGAATGTGTATGCAGCCATTAAATATAATATAATTTAAATAAGATTACATTTGATTTAACATAATATATATGTAGTTACTGCGTAGATATGAAGTGAAATTAAAATATTTGCATTTTTGTACAATTTCAGAAATATTGATTAATTTTCGGAATCCACATATTTAATATAAATGTATTAATTCTGCAATATAAATTCTGAAAGGTTTTCTCAATCTTGCTTTCTTTATTGAAGAATTCAACCTTTATATAAATTTTTAATATTATTTTACTAATAATATTTCCAGGTGTCAAATAGAGATCTTAGGTATTTTTGAAATCTGGGCAGTAAGTAATTTGGTACAGTTAGTAAAGTAAAGTAAACGGTAAAGAAATTACACCACCCCTTTTGATGTACTCTCTCGAATTTAAGTATTTCAGGTTTCAACATTGTTGATCCAGTCACCTTCCAAAACTTAAAACAAAATTATTTAATTGACGTCCAGAGTGGTACAATAGTTTAACACTGTTGACACAAAATATATTATATACCATAAGTTTTTTCAAAAAAAGTGAATACATCCAATATTCTTGGATGCAAAGAAAACTTACAACAGAAAGGAAATTAGTTTAGTCGAGAGTTTCAGTCAACTTTTAAACTCAATGTATCCAGCCAATTTGCAGCAACTGAATGCAGTTCTAATGATCCGTAGTTTTCTTTGTAAAGTTTGTTTTATTCATCACTGAAATTTTCTATGAAAGCGTTTAAGTTTTGAGAAAATATTTTAAACAAATTTAACCAATGAGGTGACTTTTCATAAAATTGTTTATTTAATCTGGTTTATCAATTGAATACATTTTTCGTAGTCAATATATATCAGTGCATAATGCAATCTTCTGCCTGTATTTGTACTATTATCACATATATTATTTCTCAAGGCCATTTTTTTGTCGGTACGCTATACCTTGCTTAATACATCATCAAATTACATGAATGAGGCATCATTTTAAAGCTTTCCTTAACCGCTACACCGGAAAAATATACAAAATACAATTATACGAAAAATACAAAAAAAAATAATAGAAATAAAGAATCCGAAAGTAACAGTGATGTAAGATCAAGTAAGTTGTAGGGATATTTTGCTGGCGTTGGCAACACTGATGAAACAATACTCAGCTGGAGAGCTGCCGTTACGCCACTATATTGATCTTTTTAATTAATTGTAAGCGTGGTTAAGAACAGCATTGTTATTCCAAATTGAGAATGCGAATGCTTCGCACGGGTCAGCTAGTTCTGTTTATTATTTAAGCATACATTTTAACAAATATATGTCAACTTCCTTCAGGTGACAACAGATACATTTATTGGTGCTTCTTACCGATTTTTAAGACTTTCCTAGGTAATAGCATTTCAGAAAGTTTTATCTTGAGGACCGCATTAAATGGAACTGAGTGAACAATACATATTGTATAGATTCCAGCTGTTAGTCATTTCAATGCGTAGCAGAAAGCTCAGTGAGTTATTTGGTTCACCAAACTAAATTCTTGTTACAGAGCTATATGTAACTATTGTGGCAATAGTGCTCCTTTGGATAAAAATAATTCAACATCATCGGTCTAAAGAGCTTAAGGATATAAAATCCAAGTCACCAAGTAAGCCATAACTGGCGTTAATGTTGAAATAATTGATACTTCTTGTTCAGAGCTTACAATTATTTATTCCATAGTTTAAAATGTACTATGTAGTGTATAATAGATGCCTATGAGATACAACTTTTACATTAAATTAAATCATATGACAAACCTAAATGTGTGTAGGCCTACTTTGCAGTTTCTAAGTTTAACAAGTTGTAAGACGATGCAATTAACATACAAAATACATTCTGGCGAAGTAATACTGTTAGTTAGTAACTCAGTAATTTATCACAAAATTAATAATGGTGTTTAGTGTCACACGATAGAACTGTATGAGTTTTCATATTTACACAACATTGAAAATTGGATACCTAACGTATCTGACTTTCTAATACCCAATTTAACCACTTAAACTTGTTGGTTCGTTGCCACAATATCGTACATCGATCAAAGGAAACTTTTTACTAAAATATGAGCAGCTTTCATTGTTTGTCTGTGTAATAGATCCAGTTTGAATTAAATAAGTAAATATGTTTATTTAAACTATAAACTACATTAAATTGCATGGCAAGCATTGCAAGTAGAGATGCCGTCACCGGCGAAACCAAGGTCGGCCAGACCAATAAATTTTGTAGTTACTAAAACTTTTGTGTTTGTTCTTTCGTTAAAAAGGAGTTGTACGAAGTACCTTCGGTTAGTAGTGTAAATCCAATATCTTTAATTTTATAATTAATTATCAAAAGATAATGTTTTTATATTTATTTAGTTTCTTTGTACCAACAAAAACTGTAAACAATGACTTAATAATAATAAACTATATAATTATAAGGATAATATTAAAATTACTAATGTAAGTACGTATTACATAATACAGATAACTTACTTAATACGTTACTTATGTGAAAAAACTTATATTTTTACTACATTACTTAGTACATAAGTTACTAATATGAGTACATATCGGAATATTGGGCCCAATCAGTCGATGATTTATGAAGTGGCTCTGTTTTAAAATAAGGTATCGTGTGTAATATATTATTGTGTTTGTGTTGACAAAGGTAAAAGGATTTTCTGCCTACAAAGCTTGAAAATGGTTGAACATTGAAAATGGACGAAACGGCCGTCGTACTGTGGCAGAGAGTTGAATATTGTTTGACGGTAAGTCAAAGAATTTATTTATTAAAATTGTATTTATAACTATTTAATTAGTTTCCAACATGAGTTAAATTTGCATTAAATACAAATACAAATTTAAAACCTTTACACAAAATACATAACTTGAAAAAAAAGGAATTGTACAAACAAAACTTAATTAATTGTAGGTATTTAATTTATGAAATGCTAGTTATATTTTTAAACTACTATAATTTGTAAAGAAACTAATACAAACCTCATAGCGGTTAAAAAAATATAGTAATGGTCTATAAAATAATAATTATCAAGAAAATCCTAAAACATTCAGGTCAACAAAATTATTACTAATGGAATGAAAAATCTATTGCAATAAGTGGAAACATAAATTAATGCTATGATAAATAAAACACATGTCATATCTTTAAAAGAAAAATCATGTTCCACCTTTAAACGCATAAAAAGTCATAGGTGGCTGATAATATCCTAGTGTACAAGTTTCAAGTTGTAGTTATCTTTTAAAAGTCACTAGATCCAATGTTTTTAATTTTTTTAAATCACACCATTTCCCCAGATTAAGTTTTCATTAAGAAAAACAACATTTTGAGAAATATATTCTGTCTAAATTCTTAGTTTATAAATCATTAGGAGTTTGGTTTTCCAAAAATAAATTAAGCATGATATTGAAGAAAACTTTGTACATTTTTATTAAATGGCTTTTACAATCAATGAAATTGTTTGAAAACTGAATTAAAATACATAGAGTTGTAATTGAATAAATGTTTACAATAATAGTGATATCTTATCTTTGATATCTTCTACATATTCACATCTTAATAACATTAATACATATTGATGTTCATATAATTTCATCTTCTGGTATAAATATAAAATTTAGAAAATCTGTTTAAATCAATTTTGTAACTGTTATTTAAAACAGACATTTATTTATCTTTTACATACACAATTACACAGAATAAACTAGAATATTTTCTTCTCCGAAGTATTTTTCGAGTACTTACTACACAACTTGGTAATTACCTGATAACTATTTACCTTTTTCATAAATGGGTTCCACTGCGTTTAATATTCACAGCAAAACGTAAAACAAACAATAATCTGGTAACAGCCGGGGTCTTTATTTTGTCGGATTATGAAGTTAATTAAAAGGTTGGAACATGAAATCCTTGTGGATTAAAGACCAAGCAGTTTTATTGTTAAAAGGTCCATTCCCTTATGAATTTCAACAATTGTGTTCGTACTTATAATCTAAAAATTAAAACACAACTAATCTTACAATATATAACAATCTCAATCCAAGTTTATGTGACTGAGTTTTGCATTCTTATGTTGCTTCTTATTCAATATCCTGCCTATCTAAATAAATGCAGTATATTATATTAAAAGTAAAACGTATATTAATTCCAACATTTGTGTTATTGTAATATTTACTAAATAACGGGTTTTTTACACCCCGTTCGTTGGTTTATATTTTATAAAAATTACATTATTTTAACATCTCTTCGCTTAATATAAACTAGCTATATTTTTATTTTACGGGTAAGTCTAATATGTCAATCAGCAAAGTGTTTTTCAGAGTGTATATTATTTTATGTTGCCTACGTTTACGTTACAAAATATTACGTTTTAAAATTGTCTAAAATACAAGGTAGTTTTTATATTATCTTTAAATTTGAATACCATACACTTATTAATATAATTTGTGTGCAAGTTATTAATTATTAATGTATTATTGTGATATTAGCTTAAGAGTGTTTTAAATTATAAAAGACAGCATTGCTTGCAATACCTGTGGCTTAACATTTAGTAGTAGGAAGCCTTAATTACTTAATTAAGTTTTTTAACATATTTCTGATTATCTCAACCAATAATGTTTCACTAAAACTTTGTAGAATTGTTTTGAAAATTTTGGAAATAATGTATGGAGATATTTTGGAAATAATGTATGGAGATATTTTGGAAATAATGTATGGAGATATTTTGGAAATAATGTATGGAGATCACTGCATGTCTATAAATCGATAAACTGTCTACGAAATAAACTAACCATCCTTGGTTGTTTCAATTTAAAATAATTTATTAAAATGTAAATCTTTCAAATATGGCATCAGCTCATGATTAAATATAATTTTAGATTAATTTTAAAAGGCTTAATTTATTTTTCTTAAAAGAAATTAAACGTAATAGTGATTTAGAACTACGACTGTTTATACACTACTTTCTCACAAAAGTGAATTTTGGGACAAATGCTTTTTTCTTAATAGTGACATTATTCTTTTTACAAATATTATAATATATTTTTTACATGATCAGTTTTTAATCGTATTGGAAGAAGTAAACTATATATATTTAAAATACTATCACTTAGATCCACTTCAAAAATATATATGTATATAGAATAATTTCAGAATAACTTAAAGTCTGTATAAATTTCGCTCACATCTAAAGCTCCTTTAGGAATATTTCAATTCTTTGAAGAAACTATAGTGATAAATATGTTCTGTGTATTAGCTATTTATTTGTATTACAAATACTGACTAAATCTGATCAGGTTTTTGAAAATAATTGGTACACAAAATCCATTTAATAGTATTCAACGTGATAGAGCTACCCCCAACATAAAATATAAAAACTAATTTACTTCAATCCCATGGATAAACACACTATACTGATATTGCAAGTCTTTACTGAGCAAAAAAAATGAAATTTCGGTTAAATAGCAAACCGATTGCGCTTTGGCCTAAGAAATAATTTGTAGATAAAAATACCTACCACCTTCGGAAAAAATGTTTTTTTATTGTGAAATTATTAAACAATAAAAAACATGAACACTTTTATTTTTAATTTTATTTTTGCTTATATTTTGTAAATCATTCGATAAAATGATATATTTTCAATTGAAAAGTTATAGGAAATTTTAAAATCTTTAAAATGAGGTTTGAAAGTCTTGATTGGTGCTTTTTTTCATTGTGAAAACTCAGAAAACCAAGAATATTTTTATATTTTTGTGTGTATAACTTGATATTTTCAAAGTTAAAGCTTCGGCATTTGTGTATTTTGCCAGTTAATGGCACACAGATTAACCACGCACAAGGTTAATTGGCTGTTGGATACCAATTTCGAGGGTTATCTTGAAAAACGAATATAAATTAAGTTTTGAGTTTTTAAAACTGATTCTAATAGTAGTAAAGGTCATAAACTTCAAAACCAATATTTAATATTTCCGTAAAAATGCTGAGAAGTAACTTAAAAGTGGTCCCGAAACGACCCTAAACGCGTGAGCCATCGGTCGGCGTATTGTGGTGGAACTATCCAGCTGCGGAGAATAGTTGTGCTAATCGTCTTGCACTATTTTAATAGTGCGTATATTACATTTTGTAATAATTAATGTGTTTAACATAAAAATAATTGCAATGATATCAATGATTTGTTCCTCCATAATAACAAAGTTGTGGTCTATTTCAGACATCTTTGGAATTATCACTTCTAACATTGATAATCAATAATATGTAAAATCTTTTATCATTTAAGACTTATAATTTTTACTATAATATTGTATACATTTATATATACCACAGTATGCAAGACTGCATTGTTAGCCCACCAACTCCACTCCACTTGACACCGACCGATAACGTTCACGTTTAGGGTCGTTCACTTGCCCACGTTTTACAAATTCCTCAGCATTTTTGACTAAATCTAAAATACTCTTTTTCAAGCTCATGATCTCGACTTTCCGAATTATTTTGAAAAATTGTTCAGACAGGCAAAACAGACAGGGATTTCCTTGAGGTTAATCTGCATGATATTAACTTTCATATTACACAATACCGAATATTTAACTTTTAAAATGTCAAAATTATGAGATTAAAAATAAATTCAATCTTCCTTGGGTTTTCCGATTATTAAAAGCTATCAAGACTTACAAAATATAATTTTAAAGGTTTTTAAATTTCCTATTACTTTTCCTTTTAAATGTATAGCGTTTCAATTTTTTCACGTTTTTTATTGTTTAATAACTCCACAGTAAAATCTCGGTTTCCAAAGTCGATATTTTCATTTACAAACTATTCCTTAAGGCATAACGAAATCACTTTGCTGTTAAATTTTTTAACATACAAATTAAATATCTCTATTGACTGGTATATTAATTAATTGTTAAGACACGTCACTTTGCATAACCATTGATGGACCTTTTAATTTTAAAATCATTGTTTAAGTATCCAAGTCACAAATAGATTATAACAAATTTTAACTTGTATCCGTCGTGTGACTTCGTTCAGCGTTCGTTTATGACGCGTTTCGAAACATATGTTTCATCATCAGATACCTAATAAAAGTTACATTACATACAACACAAAAACACTCAACTCACAACTCACACAATTATGTATTGTATTCCGGGTAGACGTCTACTTAGAGTCACGGTCGAACGACTACCTGAGTACATGTCATAATTGTGTGTTTTGTGTTGTGAGTTGAGTGTTTTTATGTTGTATGTAATGTAACTTTTATTAGATATCTGACGATGAAACATATGTTTCTAAACGCGTCATAAACGAACGCTGAACGAAGTCACACGACTTATACAAGGTAAAATTTGTTATAGACCTTTTAATGGCTATAAATTACATAGTGGCTTCATCAGTCCTTTTTCCTAATGTGGCCGAAACTATTTTTATATTGTCTCAAAATAAATAACAGTACTGTTCATTATTTTGCGTATATATGTTTTTGTATATGTATTTATCTTATGCCAGTTAGATTAAAGAAAATGGGTGCATCGTACATCGTTATCTAGTAACTTCATTCAAACCTGTGATGTTCAATCTGTAACATTCTGGGCATACACCTTTAACCTTTAGGATACACCATTTAAAATTATTATTAAAGTAGAATCTTTGAAATTCCTTCCAACATTTGATTCCCCTACGTACCATTTTACGGTCCCGTCAATTCCGGGATTAGCTAAGTCCAATCCCGAGATTTTCGGGATTGATAATTAGATTAAAAAACACGAAATTCATAAATTTTCTTGTAAATTATGTTTTACTTCTTATTTTCTACGTGAACCTGTTTGTAAGATGTACAATGTACAGCAACTATTTGTATTAAAAAATTATTGTAATCCAATATAACTTTAATTAATTAAAAGAAAAAATACGATCATTTATGTCAAAACTTAGAACTGATGATGTCAAACACCCAATGTTACTTTTTAATATTCATACATTCTCAAACTAACCCTTCGTAGCCGTGACACCCTACCGAAGAGACAGACTTGACATTCAAACGATCCCGGTTGAGTCTACAGTGTTATAGTCTACTATAGTTTGGTGTGTAATAAAACTAATTTTAAATAGTAGACTATCTGAATAGCCTACATAGAGTATTATTTTGTTTGTGCGTTTTGGTATTATATGAGAAATTAAAGTTACAGTAGATATTTAGTTTCAAAGTTTTTTTCATTAGTTTAAGTTAAAAAATGTGTGTACTTTTACAACATGTTTTTCCGTTTATTTCACTTTTACTTAGTATATATGTAGCTTTTTTATCGCTTGTGTTCGTCCAGCATTTAAAATATATATTACCAAAGTTTGTTCCTTAAATAAATACCAATTTCATATGTTGTTGTTTCTAGTTCCCAGCCCCAGGTTAAGCAAACCAATCTTATAAGTTTAATAATGTTTATGTTATTAAAAAAAGTTTACCAGGTAACCGTTGGTAAAACTTTGACGTCTTTGATATACCAGGAAAATTTAAATCTAATATACAGTTTAAATATCATGCAAAGCAAAAGTGAAAAGATACAAATATATGCTATAAAACGCCAACACTTTATGTATAAAGGCTAAATGTATCAATTTATGTATGGTTTAATATACATAAACAAAATTTAAAGGAGTTTAATGACTAAAAACCTAATTTTCGTTAGGGTTATCAGAGAAAAATTAATCAATCTGAATCCCGAGATTGACCCCGGCAATCCCGAAATCCGGGGATTGAGAAAGCGGTCCGGGATTCGGGATTAAAATTCCCATATGCAAATTAGTATGTAATTCCCTTTTAAAGAAATGAACTAATATGAGTTTACTACAAGTAACATTTTAAAAGTCACACAATTTTGAAACATATAATCCAATATTATAAAATAAAAAATATTAATTTAACAATTCTAGCAAATGGAGTCACCACTGTTTATTTATTCCAACATTTCTGTAGTACGAACCCAAGGGATTAAAAACCAATACTATTGTCCCAAG
>JAGFPH010007757.1:0-10830 GCA_018207615.1 Philaenus spumarius | reverse complement strand
TTTTTGGGGGCGGCAAGGGTTTTGGTCGCTAGGGGGGGGTGACTGTGACGCGATCAGGATCAGGGTTAGGCAATCACTCTATGCGCATCACAAAGCGGTGAGAATCGGTACTAATATGGTCCGTCTATGGTCTTGCCGCTTCACAGGGTTGCCTCGACCAATCAGCGGACGGCATCTAAGTCTGGCAAGACGAAGTCCTAAAAATCGCCATTGTGGTGCAGACGCCGAACGACGCAAGTTAGCGCATTGCAGTGAATAGGAAATCTTGTGTAACGAGTAAATTAATTATGATCGGCTAACGCGAAAACTGGATTAGGCTATCGTGCAAACGGGGGCCATGTAACAGTAACGTCGGAAAGCGTCCCAAAAGGCGATATGTCAAAAAAGCGTGTTAAAGGCTGAAGACATACGCCCATCCTAGTGTGAAACACCTTGTTAGTATGTAAATTATATCAGTGTTTAGTGGTTAGTTTATTATAGTGCCTATCAAAGCTGGTTACCCTTGTGTGTGACTAATTACTTTAAGTGGTGGTATTAATAAATAGCGGGGGTGCTTCGTTAGATTAATCCGATTCACGTTCCTTGTGGGAAGCCAATTGTTGCGGCAGGGCGCGGTAGTAACGACAACCCTTTCAGAATGGTAGCAGATACGGTTACGAGCAACCCCAATTACCTCACCATTAGTCACACTCGGGGGGTCATTTTTTTTTTCACGGCTTAATTTAAAACCAGGCGAAATTTGGGCTAAGTTAATCTAACCGGCAACCTATAGGCAAGGTTTTATTTGTGGTGACAAGCCGCATAAAGCCACATGGCTAAGTCGACATCCGGTAGGATTTGAGCATGTTCTTTCCGTTTCAATTTCACCTTTTTATAAATTCAATATTCACACTAGGCATTAAATTCATTTGTACCATTCGTTAAATTTAACTTATACCACCCAACCCAAAACCTTTTATTCCCATTGTAGATTCAATTTCGTAATTTAACTTAGGCAACCAGTGACTACTCAACACAACCTACACCCTTGGTTCAGTGCAAGTACCAAAATATACTTGACAAGAAACACAGGAATTAATTGTATTCGTAAGTATAGTGCGCGAAATTTTATGGTGAGTTCTTGAATTTATGATTACTTCTAGCCTAATTTAATTACATTTAAATATCATACAATTATCTTGTTTTACAAAGATATAGCCTAGGGTATATTAAATTTTATGTATGTGTGTACCATGTCGCGAAATTTTATAGTGACTTCTTGAAATTAATACTAGCCTGATTCAATTATGTTTAACTTAGATACCGTGCATTTGTTTTACAACAACATTGCCCCAAATTTATTAACGTAGTCCCAAGCATTTCACAGTAATAATTTCGGGTTAAGAAAGGCCAAAGATCTACAAAGTTCAAACCTAACCTGTTATAGAAGTATTCATTTCATTTAAACATTATAAGCGGCTAGGTATCGGCCTAATTCTGAGGAATATGAATGTAACAAAAAAATAATAATAAATAAATAAAATAATAAAAAACAAAAAAAAAAACAAAAAAAAAAAACAAAAAAACATTCATACACTTCCGAATAACGCAGCTTAAGGTTACTATGAGTGAACTTAGCCTAATTAACACCAATAAATTATTGATATTGGGGGACAGCCATGTAGCTCGTCTCGCTAAATTCAGTGACAAATGCAGACATGTATACCACAAAAATAATGTAATATTTCACGGACTACCAGGGGCAACAACTTCCGTATTGAAGGCGTACGTCAAATGTCACTACAGGTCTCTTTTCCCAGCAGAATTGGAAGTCAACATAATCGGCTCAAATGATGTATTGCGAAATTATAATGGGAATACTTTAAAAAACAATTACATATCCATTATACGTCTTATTCGTAGACATAACCCTTCAGGAAAATTTCTTTTGTTTAAATTGCCCATTTTCCCATTAATATTTACAAAACAAAAGCAACAAAGCGAGATTCAGTTATTCAATCGTTTCGTGGCCACCCTTGCCTGTGAATATATACGAGTGGTAGAAATCGCACCTGAACATCTCTGGCCAATAGATTTTTTCCTAAAGGACGGACTTCATTTTTCCCCCACCATCAATACAAAAATTTTATCCACAGCAATTATTTCGATTCATTAGGGCGACGATAAAAAAAAAAAAAATTCAAATTCTTTTATGCTATTATAGGCCTAACTTAATTCATAATTTAGTAAATAAAAAATAATACCGAACTATACATTGCAATACCGGCTACTTACAAATAGGCTACCTGTGTATAGGCTACTTACAAATTTATCTGGCCCGAACTTTAAAGTAACCCCCTTTTTTTTACTCGCATTTATAGCCTATTCCCCTAATTCAATTAACCTTTTCGACGACTGTGACTGGCTAACCATAAAACACGTACAGTCATACCAGAGTCAATTAAAATTACTAACTCATTGTGGTCAGTACCGTAGTGTATATTACTATCAACTTAATTATTTTTCCAAACTAACTAATAGCCCACGGGTTGTGTTGAAATTTGTTTCAGTTTTTTATTGTTTATTAGGAATTACCCGCCCACAGATTTTAAATTATCATAGAACCATTATGGCAGCATCGGTAAATTGGGATTCAGATATTCCAACACCTTTCCTTTTATGTTAACTGGTAACCCCCCTCATCGCAAATGGATTATTAAATTAACGGCTGCGCAAGCTAAGGAACTACTAACATCATGGCAAGTCGAGCCTGCCGATACATTGGAAATGAATAGAGGTCGGATTCGAGAAGTACTCGACGTATACAGAGACTCAAATGTAGGGACTCCAACTGAGCCACAGCCAACCCAACAACCTTTGCACCCGCAAGTGGTGCAGATGCTCGAAATTCTGAACAAATCGCTAACTCCTCCTACATCCAAGCCTTCCACATTCACTTCCAACGTCAGCTTACAATTTAATTCAAACAGTTGATAATCTAGATGGTAGGCCAACTGAAGCAACCTTACTCAGTTTGAAGAAAATCGTGCGCGCCTCCCAATTACATCCGGGTTTTGATCGTTTGATCTTTCTAGAATTAATTCCCAGAACCACAGGGCTTTCGTCTTGTGTGTTGGAGCGAGCAATTGACAACGGTTATACGGTAGAGGAATTTAGGGATACATTAATCGATACAATATTCCCGCCACATTTAAAACACCAAGTGGTCGCAGAAATGGTTTACAGAGCGCAGCGACCAACAGAATCGTTGGAAGAATTTATTTGCAGCGTAAGAGATATGTCCTATTTACTGTTACCAGCCCTAAAGCAAAAAGACTAGCAGCCATATTATCTGGAATGTCGTCAGACGCAACATCCCGTTTAGCTACAGTCGACCGCCCACAAACTGTCAACGAATTATTGGCCCTGGTACCCTACTTACAATGCGGTATGGCCAATAACAGCAATTTTAGGTCACAAACGCAATGGCCCCCAGGCCAAGCACGTGTACCACCACTAACTCAACACCAATTCAATAGTAATAATCATACTAGCCCCATAAGGTATGGGCTTAACCCCATATAACCCCTTATGGCCACACATCAAACTCCCCCATCAGATTTCAATTCATTAACAAATCAGGGTCGTTCACAATATCCTCGCAGGGATGCACAAGAGACCCGACCCCGATATCAAGGTTACAATCGCCAACGCTTTGCCAGAAGTCCTTCTGGGCCTTTAAACTAAAACGGAGGGTTCACGGGGGCAGTGAGCCATCTCCTACAACTACCCAAGCCCGAGTAAATAAGCACCTTGACCACACACCCAAGTCTCTTCCTATTGGCGCTAAGGGCCCATTGAAGGTGGCTGTTGCGGCTTCTGACATTGTCACTGTTTTGGCCAAGATTGGCCGTCCAGACGTGACGTGTCTGGTGGACACTGGTTCGACCTACAGTCTGATCAGTCGGGCGTTTTACATGTCAATCACCGAATTACCAACAACCATTAAGCGAGTCGAACCAGTCCACCTATCAGCATGTACCGCTAACGGCCACATCATAAATTTCAAAACCCAAGTATTACTGCACGTGAAACTGGGAACTCTTTCATGGGATTTACCATTTTTGGTAGCCCCAACCTTGCCCTACCCAGTTGTGCTTGGTTGCAATTTTTTGCGTAAAACACGCGCATGTATTGACTTCAAGAGTCATGAAATTCGATTTCCGTACGCGTCACCACAGCTTTGTTCAATAACCCCAGACTATATTGCAACTGAAACCCCACAACCCTTCCGTACAGGCAGCAATCTTTCATCCCGTGAGTTGGATAAAGTTGCTGATCTAATTGCCAAGTACCCCAACACCGTCACTTGTAAGCTTGGCAAAACAAATATCATCAAATATACCATCAAAGTAAATTCTACCAAAATAGTTCGAGCTCGTCCATATCAGTACGCCCCGCCTAAGTTACAGGCTTTAAGGGAACATATTGATGACCTCCTAGCCAAAGGTGTTATAAGCCCCTCCACTTCCCCTTACGCCTGTCCCGCATTTCTCGTCCCAAAGAAAGGGGGAAAACCAGAATGGTGGTCAATATAAGGCTATCAACGAGATAGCCGATTTCGAGGCCACCCCAATCCCAACACTGGAATCTGCATTCCAGTACCTGGGTAAGGCAAAGTGGTTCACATTACTAGACCTTAACCAGGCATACCTCCAGATACCTCTGGATGAAGAGTCCCGTAAATATACATCCTTTGTTGTGCCATTTGGCCAATATCATTTCAATTTCGTGCCTTTCGGATTAGCAAGTGGAGGATTGGTCCTCACAAGGCTAATCGAACAAATATTCGGATATCAAGTACAAGTACGTTTGTACCTTTTTCGACGACTTGTGCGTATACTCCGACGGCACATTTGACGACCACCTTGCCAAGGTGGAGACGGTCCTTAATCGTCTACAGTCCGCCGGACTCACAGTCAACCCTGAAAAATTAACCGTGGCCGCAAACAATATCCAGTTTCTCGGCCACGTGTTCAAAAACCAATCGGTATCCCTCCACCCAGACAGGGTACAGCCTATTGCCGATTACCCCACCCCTAAAAACCTTAAGCAGGTTACCAGGTTTTTAGGCTTGGCAGCCTTTTATTCCAAGTTCATAAAAGATTTTGCCGACATTTCGCGACCACTCAATGAACTAAAGCGCAAAGGCGTCAGATTTGAGTGGGGTCCCCAACAGGAGCTCGCCTTTAATACTTTGAAGAGGGCTTTAACGAGCAATCTGATCCTGCGGCTCCCTGATTTCTCAAAACCGTTTATAGTCCACTCTGATGCTTCAGGGGTCGCTTTGGGAGTGTCCTTATCTCAGGACTATAATGGCGACCTATTGCCGGTGGCCTTTGCATCCCCCCCTTAAATAAACATGAGATTAATTACAGCACTATGGAGCTGGAATGCCTTGGCGTGGTTTTTGCCCTGACCAAGTTCCAACAGTACCTCAAGCACCGTGAATTCCAGCTGTATACGGACAATTCGGCTTTGTCCTGGCTGTTGAATCACCCACGCCAAGTAGGGAAATTAGCCCGGTGGATTGAGTTCATTAACTCATTCAAATTCACCGTGCGACACATAAAGGGAACCGACAACATTGTTGCGGATTCCCTGTCCCGCCTTTTCGAGCCAACGGCTCCTACGGCAGTTCCTTTCCAAGAAAATCAACCCACCACTCCCCAGCTATAAATTTTATCCCGTATCCCAGAGGTATTCCGCGATATTCACCTCCATCAGAGGGAAGATCCGGTTCTCCATACAATTATCAACAGCAGAACCCTCCCTCCCAACTACTCTTTAATGGACCGGACCTTGATGCATCTTGCCCCAGGCCAAAGATCACCAAGGGTGGTCTTACCCCAGAAGCTCCTGGATATGGTTTTCAAGTATTACCACGAGCTTCCTATTTCAGCCCACATGGGCATTGGTAAGACCTTTGCCCGTATTTCCCAATTTTTCTTAGCCGACGACCTAAAGGGTCAAATCGCCTAGAGAGTAAAGTCCTGCGTAAAGTGCCAGAGGTCTAAACAGGCTCCTAACACTCGCGTAGGATTACAAGCTTCTGAAATACCTACAGCCCCATTTCAGAAGCTTTATATCGACTATGTCGGTCCCCTACCTAGGTCCACTAATCGGAACGCATACATCCTAACCGTGGTGGATGCGTTCTCAAAATTCACCCTCTTATTCCCGACGAGGAACACGAAAGCACTTACTACAGTCAACATATTGACTAAAAGTGTTTTCTCTTATTTCGGCTTTCCTAAGTTCCTCGTCAGCGATAACGTCTCCTCCTTTATATCCGCCGCCATGGCACAGATGTGCCTAGAATTCGGCATTAAACATATTTTTACCACCCCCTATTACCCTAACCCATCCTATGCGGAGCGAGTAAATAAGAACCTCAAGGTCGCACTCCGCATCTTCCACGCCCAGAACCAAACTAAGTGGGACCAGGATATTCACTGGTTCCAATTAGCGTTCAACACGGCTTCCCATCTCAGTACTGGAACCTCTCCTGCCACATTGTTTCTACACCATCCCGTTGCCCTACCTATCGAGCTAGCATGGAATATGGACAAGTTGGTTCCCCCTCCTCCACAGCTAGCTACAGACCAAATATGGTCTAAGGCTGTAGACAACCTCACGAAGGCGCACAGGGCCCGCCAGGTGGTCTACAATAGGAATCGGCAACCCAACCCATTTCACCCCGGAGATTGTGTTATGTTTAGGGAGCATCACATCAGTGATGGCCCCAAACAAACCAATGCCAAACTCCTTCCCCTCTGGTCAAGGCCGCTAGTAATTGAGTGCTTCACCACCCCAGTAACAGTAAGGCTCATTGACCCCCGAACCAAGAAATTTATCCGTTCGGCACATATTTCCCAACTGAAAAGATTTTTTAACCCCCAACACAAATAAAAAATAATCACAACCCACCACCCAATATCACAACCCTCTATAGAAACCCACCACAACCCCAGGTACAATAGCCACACACTATAAGGGTTAAGTGATAATTTAAGTTTTCTTCTTACTTTATTCTTCTTTCTTCTTATTATTAACCGTGCTATAAATCAATTGAAATAACCTAATTCCCATTAAACCTTAATCGCATTGACGGGCCGAGGTAAGGCTAAGCTGGCTTTTCGAGTAGAAGTCAGCTCTACCTGAAGGCACTTCTGGCGTTTAAGATAATGGATTTTTTCCTCAGTTTCACCTATTTTTTTTTAACACCTAGGAATTGTATAGCCTCACCTGTGGTTGGGCGGTTCGGAGGTGATTTTGGGTGTGTTGAGCTTTCCTTTCGGCAAGATTAGTCAATTGTTTTCATTGTTTTCATTGTAACACCAAATTATTTGAAATTTTACCTTTTTTTTTGTAAACTTTAATAAATCAACCAAGCCAACCATCTGAAACATTTCTGGATTTAGCCAGGGCCACAGGAAAATCAGCTGTATGAGAGCAATACATTCCATTCCTTCAACATTATTTCCAATTACACTATTTCCATAGTTCCCAACACTCACCAAATTTTTTTCAACTTACACCTTTAACCATCCACCTCCGACACTCAAACCAAAACACATTATAGGGCTACTTTCCTATCGACTTTCTCTATCTACCAATCTGGTCTATTATGTTTAAATTAGTGTATTTCAATTGTAATATTTGTGCAGTAAATTAAGATATGTTTAAATTTAAGCATAAGTAACCCATTAACATCAATTATATGTCATTATGTGTTATATTTGTCCACTGCGTTTAATATTTTGATGTAATTTTTTTCCTCTCTTCGACGTGAGCAATCCACCCCATAGGACGACACGTCGAAAACAATCATTAGGGTTCGTGCCATATTTGCACCGCAATAATTGCAACTCATTTATTGTATTCGCAAGCGTGTAGCAAAATTAGCGCACCTATCCTCTTTAACAATGATTTTTCCTTATGTGCATCATTGTTTGTTGTTTCCGTGTTTTGTCGTACCAGTCCTGGAATGTCACCAGGAAGGGAAGTTGTTTGTTGCATGTCTTAAGTTTCTGCACTTAAAAGACTGCACATAATAATATATATTTCATTTTGTAAATTTTTGTTTATTTTGTAAACATTGTTCAATCCCACGTTAGGATGAACAAATCGGCACACGACACCCCACCATTTAAAATACGTTTCACTTCCACCCTGCATCCGCGTTATAATATTTGTCACCCACACCTAGTCCACAACCGTTCATACCTTACCTACACCAATATTTTAATTATAATTATCCGTGAATAAATTTTGAAATATTTCATGTATTACTGATTGATGCGTTGATACAATAGTGGCACTGGTTGGTTACAGTCTCATAGTTTTAAGTAACACTTAATTATTTAATTTAGTACTCATTTTTTAATATTAGTTTCCTTTCCTTTAATTCATTAAGTTCCTCACCATCTTTTAAGTAATTCCCATACAATCTGCAAGACCACACCTTATACCTCTTTCTCATATTTTCCAACTTCAACTTCAAGTATTATCAAGCTGTTACCACCATGCCAACTGTTTAGAGTGTGAGACCATCGAACACTGTCAACGACAAGTAACTAAATCAAATTTTCTTCTCTTATAACAACATCAACTGCATAAAAGAGGTGTGCAGACCCAAGCAGCTATTATCTCAGCAACTTTTAAATATTGTGAGTGCCATATAATGTCATCACAGGGGACTGACTGCACTCAGATCCTCATGTATCAAGAGACTTTTGGCCTCAATCACAATTACTACAGAAATGCAGCTCTACAACGCCATTATATCAGCTACAGTATATCCATCTATAATATTATGACCACACCATGTAAACAGCTATTTGGTTTAAACTACATCAAGACCATTCAACTTCAATCAATATATGAAGACACCGAATACTCATAATTTTATCCTAAAATACTCATTTCATCCATCCTAAAATATCCTTCAGTTTTTCATTCATTCATCCTTCAGTTTAACTCCCACTAGTTTAAGATATTTTTTTTGTAAATCCCAAAAAGGATATTAAATTTGCAATGTACACACAAAAAAAAAAAATAGTTTTAGTTCACCAACCACCTCCACTATCCATTACTCCACCGACCACCATTATCCACTAACCAATTCAAAAAATTATTCTTCCATCCTAAAATAATCCCTCAGAATTTTATTCCATTCCTAGCATCAGTTAAACTCCCTCCTACTAGTTTAAGATATTTTTGTGTAAATCCCAAAAAAGGATATTAAATTTGCAATGTAAAAAAAAAAAAAAAAATAGTTTTAGTTCGCCAACCATCTCCACTATCATTCGGTTACTGTTCGTCAATTCATTACCTTTTTCTCTTCACACAGGGGGTAATCTACCTCACTGTATTTATATATATTTACCCTTCTTCCTTCTCAAGTAAACCCCAACTATCCTCATTACCTAACCTACGTGATACCAACCGATATATTTCAATTACAAGTTGTCGTATTTTTGGGGGATATTGCCGGTTTTTGGAACGTTTTAATGTATGGTGTGGAAGTGAAAGCTGGTGTAGCATGCGAATGCCACCTACAAAATTAATGGTCTTCTCAGTCCCAAGTGTTCTGTCCGCGATTAGGGTCCCCTGAATTGGTTGCCAGCAATCTTCTTAAGTCAGTGCCAGGTAGGCTAGACGACCGTGGTTCAACCACAATTGCCCTAAATCCTTGGTTTCCGTCCTGCAACCTCAGCTCCTGCGATTTTTTGGGGGCGGCAAGGGTTTTGGTCGCTAGGGGGGTTGCTGTGACGCGATCAGGATCAGGGTTAGGCAATCACTCTATGCGCATCACAAAGCGGTGAGAATCGGTACTAATATGGTCCGTCTATGGTCTTGCCGCTTCACAGGGTTGCCTCGACCAATCAGCGGACGGCATCTAAGTCTGGCAAGACGAAGTCCTAAAAATCGCCATTGTGGTGCAGACGCCGAACGATGCAAGTTAGCGCATTGCAGTGAATAGGTAATCTTGTGTAACGAGTAAATTAATTATGATCGGCTAACGCGAAAGCTGGATTAGGCTATCGTGCAAACGGGGGTCATGTAACAGTAACGTCGGAAAGCGTCCCAAAAGGCGATATGTCAAAATAGCGTGTTAATGGCTGAAGACATACGCCCATCCTACTGTGAAACACCTTGTTAGTATGTAAATTATATCAGTGTTTAGTGGTTAGTTTATTATAGTGCCTATCAAAGCTGGTTACCCTTGTGTGTGACTAATTACTTTAAGTGGTGGTATTAATAAATAGCGGGGGTGCTTCGTTAGATTAATCCGATTCACGTTCCTTGTGGGAAGCCAATTGTTGCGGCAGGGCGCGGTAGTAACGACAACCCTTTCATCACAACTAAACCGACCGTCAACTAAGATGTGACCGTTGTTGTATTTTCTTCAGGCAGTTAACAATCAAGCAATTACTACAAAATACGTTTCACGGTTGAAATAAAAAAACCTGTTCCGCAAACATATCTTTGCTAATAAATATGCACTTGGGACAATAGTATTGGTTTTTAATCCCTTGGGTTCGTACTACAGAAATGTTGGAATAAATAAACAGTGGTGACTCCATTTGCTAGAATTGTTAAATTAATATTTTTTATTTTATAATATTGGATTATATGTTTCAAAATTGTGTGACTTTTAAAATGTTACTTGTAGTAAACTCATATTAGTTCATTTCTTTAAAAGGGAATTACATACTAATTTGCATATGGGAATTTTAATCCCGGACCGCTTTCTCAATCCCCGGATTTCGGGATTGCCGGGGT
>JAGFPH010007756.1:50748-62488 GCA_018207615.1 Philaenus spumarius | reverse complement strand
AGGTTAGGTAAATCAAGCAATAGCGAAGCATTGCCATGTCCACTAGTTATAAATTAATGTAAATTGAAAAATAAAAGAAGTATTTCCTTTAATTTAGAGGGATTTTCTTCAATTAAATTACACATAGCAATTTCCTAATCCTAAAATAATAAAATCGTTTTTTATCCCAATTTGTTTTTATCATTTTGTGAAAGTAAGGTATCAAATGTAGCCTTTTCCATTGCTAAGCCTCACGTAGAGTTTCGAGCAAGCACCGGAACGGCACTGTCGGTACATAACAAGTTATAAACGATATTTAAAAAAACACACACACACACACACACACACACACACACACACAATAAATTTAACGTTTTCAGAAGTAACCATTGAGGGAGGATAAACTAACTGGTAATAAAGTATTTATGTTTGTTCGTGAAAGCTCTGTTCTTCACTAGAATAGGCAATCCTAAGTCCTAAGGATATAGGAAAGCGAAATTTTAGATTCAAAATTGTGGGAATTTGGTAAATCGGAGGATGATGGGAGAGGTATCAAATTAAAGGTATCGATTCAAGGAACGAGGGAAAAATATAAGTTTTTTCTAAAATTAAAAACAAAGGGGTTTTTGGGGTCCCCGAAAAACGAAAAATCCCCATAAGAAATACATGAGAATTTAAAAACATCTGCTTTGTTTACATTAAAACATTTGGTATTAAATAAATAAATTAAAAACATAAAACAGCTGTTCCGTAGTTTACATTAAAACATTAGATCTATGCTAATATTATAAAGAGGTAAAGTTTTTTTTTTTTTTTTTATGTAGAGGGTAATCTCTGGCACTACAGAACCGATTGAAAAAATAGTTTTACTAATAAAAAGCTACACTATCTCTGAGTAACATAGGCTATAATTAATTAATTTCGATAAAAACCTTTTTTTATTTCAATATTGTAAATTAGTCGGAAAACATTCTTAGGTTGTGCCTAGAATGATAAACCAACACCTGTATTTAAATTTATTACCATAGCAACCAATTGAATAAAATAACAGATACCGTAATATAGCTGGTTGCTCCAAATTTACATTAACAGCTGATTTCAAAATTTGAAGCAATTATTTTTGTATTTCTAGCTTTTAGGTTAGGGTTTTAAAGTGTAGACCTGATTCTTGTTGGTTCTTTTAACAATTATTATAACTGATGTTATAAAATATACGAAACAATTTGATTTGAACATTTAACATTAGTTACCATCTTAGTTTTAAGGTTATTATTAATCCTACACCTTTTCTATAAATAAAACATAACATATGTTTTTGGAAGGTTCCATTGGGGGTTGGCGTGCGGAGCACGCAGGGGTCTCCCCTAGTACATAGTAGAAATGTGTGTCTAAAGTGTATGTCATGTGTGTGTGTGTAGGCTAAGTTTTGAGTATATTTGCGTGAGTGAAGTTGTAATGTACTTTGTTTGGTAAATTAGTTTTGGGTATATCACTAAAATGTAACAAGGAAAGTTTAGTTTTTTGTTTTGTAAAATTATCATTATGTAGATTTTGTTACATTTTTAAATATGCCAAAAGAGGAGTTTTTAGATCCTACAATGAAATAAATGCAGCATTCTTTTGTACTATTATTATTATTTTTTATTTATTTAATTTAGTGTTTATGGTTTTATGGTTTTACTATTGTGTTATTATTGTTATAAAGTTGTTTTAAGTGTTATTATGTTGTTGTTATGTTGATTTGGGTTAGTTTTTCATCGAAGCCAAATCTAATAATTTTTAACACGCTTATATTAGCTTCACTTGTATGTTTGTAAGTAACTCTCCTTTGGACTAAAAGCCAGTGGCTTATTACTGTTAGTATATCTCTCTTACACAAGTTCGTTCGTTGGCCGAGCGGTCTAAGGCGCGGGTCGTCGCTGACGTCAATCCCCAGACTCACCGATCGTGGGTTCTAATCCCGTCCACGGCCAAATTTTTTTTTTTCAATAATCGAACTAAAAATTAAAAAATAAATAATAGTTTAAAAAACTAAAAAACACGCTTTTATAATACATCGAACTAAAAAGTGAAAAATAAATATAGTTTAAAAAAACTAAAAAACACGCTTTTAGAGCATATCAAACTAAAAAGTTAAAAATAATTTTTCAAATAAGCTTAAAACAATAATAAACGATAAATACTAGCATTATTGTAAAAAAAGCGTGGGGCACTTTGTCCATATTTCTCGTACATCGAGCGCCCAACGCTTTTTTTACAATAATGCTAGTATTTATCGTTTATTATTGTTTTAAGCTTATTTGAACAATTATTTTTAACTTTTTAGTTTGATATGCTCTAAAAGCGTGTTTTGTAGTTTTTTTAAACTATATTTATTTTTCTAAGTGTGTTTTGTGAGTGTAAGTGTATAGATTAACTTGCCGGTCACGGTTGTGTTTTCTCTCCACCTTTTGAGCTAATTAGTCATAGAATTGTGTGGAATATTTCATCCCAAATAGGTTTTAAACTCGGGATGATAATTGACCCATTCCTAATTCGCTAGAATACAGCAGGAAGTAGGCTATTTTGTGGTTATTATTATGATTATTTGTATTATATTATTATGAATTTATAATATATTTTGTTCTGTGAATAGTTGTTTATTTCATTATTAAGAGTATAAAATAAGTTTGTAACTTTTACTTTCTCCCCCTATACCATAGTATATGGAGAAAGTATTGTATTCGTCAAAATTTTCGAGTTTGAGTTTTTGGTGGAAATATCCGTTTTGGGTCCCCCTGAACCTAAAAAAGTGGTTTTCGGAGTGATGTCTGTGTGGATGTTATCAGACCTACAGCCTAAACCAGTCGTCCGATTTTGATGGAATTTGGTATGGAGGTACTAATAAACGGTATCTCCAGGCGTTTTTTTCATTTTTGTGAAATTTTTATTTTTAAGGGTATTTTTCCCATAAAAACCTTTAAAATAACGGAAAAATAAACTTTTCTCAAAAACGGCTCTAACGATTTTGATTAAAATTTTATAGTTTATTAGGGACCTAAAGTACTATAAACTGTAAAATTTTAATCAAAATCGTTCGAGCCGTTTTTGAGAAAAGTTGGTTTTTCCGTTATTTTATGGATTTTTATGGGAAAACAACTTTAATACAAAATCACCTCTCCTACCCCACCCTACAAGTCACCGTGAATCTGTTTAATAATTTAAATATGTTTGTGAGAAAGTATGTGCCAGTTCCTGGTACCGTTTATTTTTCGCTGTTTTGATGATGTTTAGAAAGGCTTAGCCTAAATAAATAAATTTTCATTTTAAATCTTCATTTACACTCTTTCGACGAAGCAAATTCAAACATTATTATTGTATACTCAGATATTTTCTCGGAAATTATGGTAGATTAGTACACAGGCACTTGAATCATGGTCGGGTGAAGGAGGTAGCGGTAACCTAAATTGAAGCATGCTCAGTTTTTTGCGTGAATGATGGGAATTTTATATAAACTAGTCTTTTTACTTTGATAAGTAACGTGCAAAATTTAAACTTAATGGGTTACCATCCTAGAGGTATAAAATATTTATTTAAAACAAAATGACGGACACTGGTTTCGGACATTTTTAACACGCTTTTATTAGCTTGGTATGTATCTATGTAACGGAATCTTTGAACATGATTTTCACCCCTGCAAAACGTCGGATTGATCTGAAACTTTGCACACTTATCAAGGACCGATGACAATGCAATAATTTAAATAGTTTGTCCCGTTATCCTTGCCAGGACCCTCAGGATTAGCGATTTTTTTATATAACTTAACCTGTATGTAACGGAATCTTTCATAGTGATTTTAACCAACTTAAGGACGTCTGATTAACTTGAAAATTTGCACACGTATCAAAGATCGATGACAATACAATAATTTACATACACCAACACTCCTACAACTCCAAATTTTACATACATAATTTCAAATCTATTGTCACACATACGATATAAGCTACAAAAAATCGAGTCTCTTGATTACAATTATGTATTCTACTTTTGATTCCGTTTTGAGATTAAAAATAAGAAAATACATTATAGTTTAAAAACACTAAAAAAACACGCTTTAATAGCAAACCGAACTAAAAATATGAAAATAATTGTAAAAAGCGTGGGATGCTTTTCATCAAATGTTACAAATATTTCATTGGTAGATATTTATAAAAGTAGAGTTATTATAAAAATATAGTGAATAGCACTCCACACTTTTTACAATTATTTTCAAATTTTTAGTTCGGTTTGCTATTAAAGCGTGTTTTTTTACTTTTTTTTATCTATAATTTATTTTTTTATTTATTTTTTTTTAAGAATTTTTTTTCTTTCACCCTGCAATGACAGTGTAGGACAGTGCAGTAGATATATTATCGTGAAACCCTCAATCTTGTATATTATATTAAAATAATACTAGCTGACCCGTGCGAATATTTCGCAAGTTCGGAGTAGGCCTACATTTACCTGATTTAACACGTTGATTTAATTCAGTTAATTAAGTTTATTTATTTACATTGGTTTATAAATAACAGTTTCCCTATACAATCTTACAGTGTAAACAATCTAACTAACAGCTGTCATGCTAGTTAAACAGATGGTTAGTAGATGGCGCCTTTCATTAGGAACATACAGAGTATAATATAAAAGTTTTTTTTAATCAATTTTTGTTATTAAAACATGAATTTTAAGCTGTTTGTCTATTTTTCCCGTGTAGTAGTTAAGGAAAGCTTTAAAATGATGCCTCATTCATGTAATTTGATGATGTATTAAGGAAGTTATGGCGTACCGACAAAAAAATAGTCTCGAGAAATAATATATGCGATTTTTGTTTTGAGTTCACATCTATACTTGATCCTGGCTCGTCGGATGTCACCTGAGTTGTCCGCGTGCTTCTTACTTTGCCTATTTTCTCATTTTAATTTGGAGTTGTTTCATTATTTAATAAATCACTTAATTGATGTCATCTACTTCGTTTAAACAATGAAACAAGTCATTCATAATCATTTTTTTAAATTTAAGTGGTGCATAATACAACTAGTTTTCTCTTGTGGCATGTATTTAACTTATTTATAAAAAATAATATTAATTTAATCTAATTTTACATTTAAATTATAACTCTCTGTTTATACACAACTCATTTGAATTTCTTAAACAATCACGGAAAACCACTTTTAACAGCAATTATTGTAATGTCTCAGTTATTCTTAACTCAAGCATTTGTCTTTAAATTGTCTACATTTTTTGTACCTTAACATTTTTTCTTAAAATATTTAGATTCTTAAATATTCAACTCTGAACAGTTTCAACCGCCACCATCTTGAAACGCATAACTAAGCAAAATTAAATTTTGTAATTTGTATACACTAATGTGATAAACTATCATGCTGATTTTCATGAATTTATCTAAAACCGTTCATGAGATAATTATCTCTTTTTCAAAAACACAAACACATTCAGGATAGGACACAGTCATGTTATACTGTTTTGACCTGCTGAATAACACGGCAAAACTCTGTAGAATGGTTCCCAGCCAGCCTGTATAATTCTGTTATCACGGTAAAGTTATACCGGTCAGAACTGTCATGTCTGATTGCGACCGAATGCCTAAACCCCAACAAACAGTTCCATAACCTGATTAAGACTAGGAAGATGTCAGATTTCACTTTATCGCCTTTACCTTGACACCAGTGTTGTGCATATTTGGAAGCGAAGAATGAATAACAAAGTGGGTGTCGAAATCTGTAGGCGGGTTGTTGAACCTGAACTGGTGTGTTGGATTATATTAATACGTTTAATTAGAGGCCGCATTAGTATGCAGCACAAGTGCACACACGTTCGTACAAGTACCGACAAAGCGGCCGGGTTTCGTGTTTTTATTTCTGTTTTGACAGATATGTATTCAACATATTAACGCAATCTTTCGGTTTGGCAATGTGACAAAACCTAATGATTTATTTTCGCGATGCGAAGTTAAATCTATACAAAAAATTGGTTTGCCGCAATCATTAGAGTGTATAGTTTCACTATATTTTAACCAAAATGGTAAGTTTTCATTTTTCAAAAATTTTGAAATTTTTGTTCACACTCATCTACACTAATACCAAAAAGCCTCTGCGTGAGAAACTAGATTAAGAGTAAACCTAAATCTTTTCAAAACAAACGAAAAGGCAGTGTTCTGTCCTTCGTTGGTCTTGAGATAACTGAAATGCAGTTAAGGCCTAGACACACAGAACTTTGCACGCAGCATCCTGGTCGCAAATTAGTGTTAGTACTATTGCATCATCTCTGCACAGACTATAGAATTACTAATTCTATAGTCTGTGATCTCTGTCACATACACGCGCGGTCAACAATTAATTACGATCTCAATCAGGACGCGGTGGGCTGCGATCAGTTGTGTTTCGAGTCTGCTGCCCTTCTAGTGTATTGCGTTCTTTGCTGAAATGGACTGAAGAGCTTCTTGAAGAGATTAGAAAACACCCATTTTTGTATGATCGAGGACATTGTGATTATAAAAGAGTGGATAAAATGTTTAAAACGTGGAAAGAGATAAGTGCAAAGATCCTACTGTACAATGATACCGCACCGCATAATGTGTTGATGTTGCACTAAGAGAAAGGATATTATAATGATTAACATTTCACCCATACCGCAATGACTCCTTAGCCATGAACTTTTAGTTATCCCTGTTTGTCGAGAGAACCGGTCTCTTCACAAAATGGCTTCATCGATGTTTAGTTATTTGCCGCTTAAACCTTATCAGCGAATTTCCAAAGAAAAGATGAGCTATTGCGGTGACTCTTATGGTGAGACCTAAGGTCGGGAGTAATCAATGACCGATAATGGTCACCAGAACAGGTTGGGGTGTCATTAAAAAAATGTATGTATGTTTTCGAACTCTATCGGCTGCATTTTACGTCCGATTTGGTCTAAATTTAGTACACACATTGATTGTCTAAGTCACTCGGCCCAATTCGTGATCCAAAAAAATCCAACAATCGGAAGCACTTTTTTACCGGCAGTAAATATTTTTCGAGATTTTTCGTACAACTATGGAAAGAAACTTTTTGAGGTTTATCTAAAAAATAAATATAGGATACTATTTTTGGTTTTTCTTACACAATCTTATGGCTGGTTCCCCCCAAAATCGATCAAAACTTAAAATTCCTTAAAAGTACTCAGTTTAAATCCACGTGGGATATTTTACCGTGAAGGCAGCTTCTTCTGATTATAGGCCGACGGCAGAGCGAGTCTTTCCGCTGCAAGCGGAATGAAGTAGTGTAATATATTTCGTACACTCAGAGGCAACTATTCAGTTTTTTAAAACCCTGAAATATATAAACTGAATTTTGTAAATTTGCTTAACTCGCGTCAGCGGTTCAGCTGCGTGATCGAATTATTTTATTTGCAGTTATTTCAAACTCATTACAAGACTTTCAAATTATTTTTTGTTATTACTTTTTTACCATTGAAATTAGTTTAAGTTTACATTAGGATTAAATTAACAATAACATTCATTAAATTGATACTTTTCATTTTTTTCTTAAAACACAGCTTACCTCCTTCATACGTGAGGTGTAAAAATACCCCTAGACCCAGCTGTGTTCCATCTACCGTACCGCGTTCACCCAAATACCTCACTAAGAAACAGTTCCACAATATCCCGATAATTATCCGGCAGATACATTTAACCTACCGTCAGATCTATCCGACAAGTATATTGTGTTCTAAAATGACATTTAATTCCTAAATGACAGTAACTTATCTATTAGATTTACAATTTTATATGTAGATTGGTAAACTTTGTCAAAAAGGTAAGGAGCTCTCCTTAGTGGCTGAATAAAGAACTAGCTTTGGAAAGGCATAAAAGAGGATGTCTTGTTCTGCTCACACACAAAGTACCTAGTTTAGACAACATAGGGAAAATGGCTCTAAAAACCTGCCTTCCACAATGGTAGACCCAATAACTAACCTAATCAACTCCATAATGTGAACCGGTCTTTTCCCTTCTTCATAGAAAGGGGCTAGGATCATTATGATCAGAAAGCCAGGAAAATCACTTCTCTTCTCGCAAAACGTTCGGCCCATGTCGCTGCTACCCAGTATCTCGAAAGTGTTCGAAAGACACACTCAACTAACCCAACACCGCAACAAAATTATCAGACGCGAGCAGTTTGGTTCCAGAAAAAGCCCTACAACCCTACGACTCGTGGGAGTTATTAACAGTCCCGTCAACGGCTTTAACAGAAAACAACACACCATAACTGTATTCCTGGATGCCAGCAAAGCCTTTGACAAGGTATGCCACGAAGACGTCTTGTATAAACTAGCACAGTCCTGTCTCTCCATGCTATGTCCACCTAATCAGATATTACCTCGACAACAGATGGTTCCAGGACTCCGTCGAAGGTACATTATCTACTCCCAGGTTTGTTGAGGCCGAAGTCCCACAAAGCTCAGTACTTGGCCCGTCACTGTATGTATATTAACGATACCCCAGTCCACCACCCATTTTCACTGCTTTCTTTTCGCTGGCTATTCCATGTTCTACTACCACTGTGTACATTTTGGAACAAAAATCATCCAGCTGGATGATCTACTCGAGCCCTGGCTTCGGAAGTGAAGAATTGCTGTTAACACAGACAAAACAGAAGCCATCCGTTTTAGGCAAGAAAGCAAAACGCCTAAAACTCAACTTCACCTAAATGGTTCCCCCTTAGCATGGACAAGTAAAGTGAGATATCTAGGTGTTATACTAGGTAAAAAAGTAACTTTCAATCAGCACGTCACACACGCCTTTCAGCGAGCACACAGAGCATGCTCCAGACTTTATCAGATAATGAACCACAGAAGCACAGTTCCCCTATCCACCAGACTGTACAAAATATATAATCGCCCAATTATCACCTTGGTACTCTTTTCCAAACAATCACGGAAAGAATAGGCTGGTTACATTCCAAAATAAATCACTGAAAATGTTAACCAACTCAACTTGGTTTGTTAGTAACACAACCATACTTCAAGGTCTGAAATCCCAGACAATCCACGAATTCATCCTCAACCTAACAATGTCGTTATTCGTCAGAGCAGAAGGCCTCATTCACGCACATCTGTCAATTATCAGACACCCCCTCCCCCCAAAGGCTAGGCATATTAGCAAAAAAATGGGGACTCGGAAACAAGTTTTGCTATAGTTTTGATTTTCTCACCCTTTATGTTTTTTGGGTCGCTGAACACGAATTTGAAGTTTGCTGGCAAAAATTTAGCCCGGAACTTTGTTTTTTGGGCACTTTTTGACAAAACTTTGGCAATTTTTCAGTTTTCGGCCTCGAATTATAGGCTGTTTTTTTGTGAGTTTGCATCTCGACCTTGCGGCCTGGCATTTTGGACTGCTACGCTCGCAGCAAACAAACTGGCTTCGCGAATTTCTATCACGTAAAGCAGAAGCTGCCCCACGGTAAAATCCCCCCCCCCCCCGTGGATTTTGACAAAGTACAATTTTGGGAGAACCAGACGAGAATGTAAAAAACAAAATGTGCAGAGTAATCGCCTTATTGTTTTTATTTTATTTTTTTATTCTAGTACGAAAAATTTCAAAAAAAATTACTTAAGGTAGAAAAAGTGCTTCCAGTTGGATTCTTTTGGCTGACGAACTCGTCAAAGCCAATGAGAAAACCAACTTTTGTACCTACTAAATTTGGACCAAATCGGAAGTAAAATCCTGCCGTTAGAGTTGTGGGGGGGCCATGATCGGTGCTCATTGACTAATCCCGACCTAAAATCTCACCATAAGAGTCACTGCAATGGTCATCTTTCATAAAATGGAAATTCACCAATAACAACTAAGAACACTTCAATGATTGTAAAATGAATCGTCAAGATCTGTAATTCGTTTAATACTAAATTATATATCACTAGGAGAAACCCCTGAATGCTCCGCACGCCAACCCCGTTGGAACCTTCTATACACATATGTTATGTTTTCTTTGTAATAAAAGTGTAGGATTAATAACCCCAAAGCTAAGATGGTAAATAATGTTAAAAGTTCAAATCAAATTATTTCGTATATTTTATAACAGCAGTTATAATAAAGGTTAAAAGAACCAGCAAGGCTCAGGCCTACACTTTAAAAAAAACCTAACCTAAAATTTATAAATACAGTACAAAGTTTGAAATTAACTGTTAATAGAAATATTACAACAAACAGCTGTTATCTGTTATTTTATTCAATTGGTTGCTATGGTAATAAATGCAAATACATAATATGTTGATTTATCAGCCTAGGCGTAACCTAAGAATTTTTTCCGACTAAATTTACAAATATTTAAATACAAAAAAAAATGTTTATCGTAATGAACTCAGGTATAGCCTATGTTACTCTGGGATAGTGAAGCTTTTTATTAGTAAAACTATTTTTCAATCGGTTCAGTAGTTCGAGAGATTACCTCTACAAACAAACAAACAAACAAACTTTACCTCTTTATAATATTAGTATAGATAAATCTGCAAGAAGCTGTCCAGAACGCAGTAGATAGAACTTTAAAAGCCAATTAAGAGATGAGACAATAGATCCATTAGCCATATAATTGTCGTGTCACGCCTACTTTGTTGTGTTGCAGTATATTACTATATTTTTTTTAAAGGGAACTACGCCGTTGTCACTTGTGAAACAACAGCCGCCCTTTTGAATTACCGGCAACTTCCTCTTCCTTATTGGCTTAACCGTGGTACAAGTTATTTTGTAATCGACTTTTAGTAAAAGCAATAAAAAGTAAATGTTGTCCTTTTAGAGGACGATTCGGTAATTATCTAAGAGAGTGTGACTAACTGCAGGGAATTATGTCATGTTCTAAAAGTAGCCACTTACTAACCAACTCCTACAAAAGCAAATGTACGCATGTACGTGACAAAATAGTTCAGCGTATGGTCGCGTAAAATAACTACCTACCATTTTAAACTTAATATTTTAAAGTTATTAATCTGCACGTGACTTTTGGCAGGATCTTACTAGTTAGAATATAAAAAACGATATACCGCGGAAACAAAACTAATGGGCTCCACCCTTGCTCGCTTCGCTCACCAACCACGACGGCGACCATAGCGGAGCCAATGCAAAGCTTAGCTAAACAATCATGTTGTTTACATTCATTACCATAGCAACCAACTAAGCAAATTTATAATTATTAGTTTATTATTCTTCAATACCAACAGCTATTTGACGTTAGATCAATAAACTAAAAGCAAACAACCAACGTAAAATGCTTACTGTCTTATAATTCAGTTCAAGCATCTGAATAGTATAAATAAAACAGCTGATTTGGATAAAAACTTACAGTATTATAAGTCAAATACTGGTGTTACGTATACAGATTGCCCCATAAGTAGAAAGTGCCAAACTTCGGGGAATGGTTCTATGGGTCAAAATAAGAAAAAAGTCCATGTAAACACAAACCCGAAAACGCTTCGTTTTTACTTTCTCCACCCTATACGTAGTATATGGAGAAAGTATTGTTTTCGTAAAAATGTTCGAATTTGAATTTTCAGTTGAATTATCTGTTTTGGTGCTCCAAGAACCCCAAAAAATTGTTTAGTGCAATTATCTGTGTTGGTGCTCCCTGAACCCAAAAATATTTTTAGTGGAATTTTTTGTTTTGGTGCTCCCTGAACCCAAAAAAGTGTTTTTAGAGTGGTGTCTGTCTGTCAGTCTGTCTGTATGTATACACGACCAGAGAGGACACTA
>JAGFPH010007756.1:39911-50648 GCA_018207615.1 Philaenus spumarius | reverse complement strand
TAAATACGTTATTACCGTGCTTTACGTCAGTCCCGCTTCCCTGCCTCTTATTGGTTTATTCACTCAGTTATTTATACACGCGGACGTGTCATAAAGCGTCCCCACACATGAACGCACCCAACTTCGCAACGTCAGATCCTATGCAGTTTAAGTATTGCTAACTTTATGTTGTAATAATCGATGTATTTAAAAGAACTAGTATCTCCTGTGGTTTAAAATTCGACCGATTTCGATTGTAAAGTAACGAAATCAACTTATTTGTTCACGTAACTGATTTGAATGTATTATAAGTATGCAAATTCTTAATTGCTATCTTAACGCTGTAAGGAAAAGAGTGAGAAAGGGCAAATAGGAAGCTTCATGGAATTAATGATAAATATTTAGTAGCCTAAACATGTGAAATTTCTTAGAAGTAAAATATGTCAGCTACAATATTTTCAATACACAATGCATTGCATGATTCGCACGATAATTTTAGGCCTCTAAACGGTAGAATAATTTAACAAATAAGTGATAATTAAATTTAAAAGAAATGGAAGCAATGCCAAGTATTTGTTTGGATAATTTTGTTATTAATATTTTCCCATGCAGGGAAGATAAAGGGGCAGTAGCTCATACAGAAGTGCAAAATACCAGGGCGACCAAACATCGCACAGTATTTTTTTTTAAATTGTTTTTTTAGAAAAATGTATGTAAATACGAATGACATACTGAATAATTATGAATAATTTTCAATCTTACGTACATATGAACTGTTTATTATTATTTTTTTAACATGAGTGCAATTAGTTTAACATTTTATCTATCTATATATATAAAAATGAATTGCTGTTCGTTAGTCTCGCTAAAACTCGAGAACGGCTGGACCGATTTGGCTATTTTTGGTCTTAAAATGTTTGTAGTAGTTCATAGAAGGTTTATACGTAAAGAAAAGTTTGAAAAGGTTCCCGAAAAAGTTTCAAATTTGGAAGAAACTGAACAGCATTTATTGTATGAACTCAAAACCATAGCTCATAAAAACAGCTGTTCGTATAAAAAGCTTATGTTTGTTTAGATGTATTACCATAGCAACATTACTTAGCAAATTTATAATCACTTTAATACTCTTCAAAACCAACAGTTTTTTAAAGTTAGATTGAAAAACTATAAACAAACACAAATAAAAATGCTTACAGAATTATAATTCAACTCAAACATTGGTTATTAAATATCTACTTAGAGATATGCTGCTTAAAGTATTGTTTATATAAAATATATCATAACTATGAAGTTTTTAATACTTTTCAGAACATATTTTCGCTATCAATAATAATAATAACAAACAAATTATTTGACACCATGCATAACCATAAATATACACGAGTTTAAACATATTTTATTGAAAACTAAACAAACCATTTGAATTAAACTAAATGTCATTAAAATATCACATTCGTAGCTTTATTTTGATATATAGGTGTATATTGTATATTTAAATACTAAACAATATATATCTTATACTAATTAGGCCTATAACTTTAAAATTACAAACTCTATTTGAACCAGTTTGTTACATCCTAAATTAACGCGGATGTTACAAAGTGATTCAAATATCTTTTCTACGACAACCAGCTAATTTAAACCCTCGCTAAGAAAGGGTTAAAAGAAATTCGAAATTTTAGGGTGGTTTGGGGAGGGGGGTCAAAGTTACTAAAAATCCCTATGAGAACGAATTGGAATGAAATTTGGTACGTAGCTTCCTCTAAGGCCATAGGTGCTCGCAACATTGTCAATGAAATTAAGTGAAAGCCAAACTTAGTAAAAACTATAAATTAAAACGATATATTTAAAGCTTTTTCATATTAGATAGTAGTTTACAGGAATACAATTTTCAGTGCTTTCCTAAATAGCGTAGACTTTTTTTCATGACTACAGTAGGATACGCACAGGTATTCAAGGAACACTTAAAAAGAATTACAATTACGTCAAAAAGACTGAAAATACCAACAACCACGGGCAACGCCGTACGGGTCAGCTAGTTAGAATATAATATCTACTATATTATAGTATTTTTTTACAGTTAACCTATTACTACGTATATATTTGAATACATTCAGTTTATATTTGGGAATGTCGAGGACGTACTTTTAACGTAGTTGATCGCTTAACTCTGGAAAATGCTACATATAACATGCCATGCATGAAAACTGACGATCTTAAATCCACGCCGACAAATTCCAATGTTTGGCCTTGAGATTTGACGTCCAAAAACCTCTACAGGTACATGTAGGTTATGTAACCTATCCAACGAATAGGCCATATTTGATATTGTTTATGTATTTTAGAAATTAAAAGTAATACGAAATAATATTATAAATGTACAAATATATAAGAATTGCTCGTTTAATAAGATAATAAGATATGATCAAAATGATTTCATTTAATTATTTGATGCGTTTTGTTTGCAATAATCATATCTACAGAAAAATATAAACACATGACCTACAGAAATATCTTTGTCTTACTGCATTATAAACTCATGTTTTTATGCATGCGATACGTCCGTTAAGTGGTTTTTGAAGTGTAAACCTCGTCTAAAAATTACGGGCTGTGAATCGTATTTTACCGTCTCACGCTTTTTCCAACACGCGTTCCCCTCTACTTTATATAGTACACATGTGTATACAGCAGAGTATACAATTTACATGGTAATACCTCTGAAATGGACATTGTTCTTTCTCATTTCGTAAATTATATTAAAATAGATTACTTGGTAATACCTCTAAAATGGACATGTGCTTCATCATTTCGTTAGTTATGTTAAAATAGTTTACTTGGTAATACCTTTGAAATGGACATTGTGCTTCCTCATTTCATAAATTGTGTTTTTATTCAATATTTTCTATACTTTTGAAGGGTTAATCAGAATATCGCCATAGAAGTTTACACTTCTCCCGTTTTAAGCACACCTGGATTTTTCTATTGTAGTCATTGACGACGTGCTCAAAAGGTCAGCTGATTAAATAACCAGCTGACTTCTTTTTGGTACTAAATAGTAGTTTTCGTTACTAGTCCCTAAAGTAGGCTTTTTTTGGGACGATATCGTGTTTAACGGACGAGGCTTTGCCGAGTCCGGAAATTCGATTAAGTCACAAAAACTACTATTTAGGACGAGTTACGAACAATATTTTTCATTACATTGTCATATATTATAGCAGGAAATACAAAATATAGCCAAAACAGTTTGATTAAAAAGGAACGTTTACTTTGCCAAACAAATCGAACGAGTACATAAATTATAGAAAGAACATTTTACGTATTGAAATTGATATTAATAGTACAGTTGCTGCTGTTGGAGAATGATACTACTTTGCTTGGCAGCTTCATCAGGTTTTGAACGTTTTGATTGATTGTATACAGAAACACTGAATGAATCAGGTTATGTAAGAAACAAACAAAGTTTGTTATATATTGTTGAAGCATTTTAAAGTATCAGAACAGCTGATTTGTTATTGAGATAAGCTTTGACATCCTTTCGAGTCCGTAAAATTTTACGGACTAGTCCGCAAAAAGCTATCTTTAGGGACTCAAAACGATCCGTAATACAGCTGTTTTTGAGACAGTGTAATGAAAAGTATTTTATTGTACTAGGACCAAAAAGTATTGTACGTAAACAACGCACTGCGGTACTTTAAAGTTACAACGACTCAAAAAGTTCTGCTACTTCCCAACTGATAGCAGCACTGTCGTCAAGCATAGGTTAAATCACGTTATCGCACCAAAACATTAACTTTCAGTACTAATGATGAAATAAATATACTATTACTAGTCATTGCCTTAGCAACCAACTGCATAAAATAACATATTAAACACCTGATTTCGTTGATTTTTTTGTGTTTGCTTTTATTTTGCCAACCTAGCCTAATAAAGCTATTGGTTGTGAATAATAATAAACTGATTCTAAATTTACTAAATTGGTTGCTGTAGTAAATACATTCAACAAACATTATTGTTTTGCTTTTGATCCGAATCAGCTGTTTTGTCTGCAATAGGGCTGGAAGTAAAACCTCGACTTTTCACTATTTTTACTTCTGAAAAATCCTTGTTTGATCTCTGAAAATAAATGTACACGCATTTTGAAATGACGATTGATTAGAACAGAGGCACTTTTATCTAAGTAAGTTGGTGAGGGTATCGGTGACCTACATAATCTTATCTTCTAAAGCGAGATATAATTGTCTGTCTGCTAAATAGATCTGGAATCTCCGTCTAAGGATTTTTGATTTTATATGGGGCTTTTGGCCACGAGAAATCGATTGGAAATGGTCACCAGTCTAGAAAAATTCCTTTTCTACGTCTTTTTATTAAATTAAAAAGTGAAATTTGTCAATTTTAAACAATACAAAGCACAGCTGATGCAAATGTTTTCAATGTCATTACAATAATAATCTGTTTTCTTTTAAACGAAGCACAGCTGATGCAAATGTTTTCAATGCCATTACAATAATCATCTGTTTTCTTTTAAACTGTATTTTATTAGAGGTAAGCCTAATGTTGTATCTATTTATAGTAACCATGGCAACGAATACTTCTGCTAAATAAACATACCCTTTATTTAGTTGTTTAATGTTATAGGCCTAACCTAAACGATGTTCACGGAAATTTGCAATAATAGTTATTGACGTGAGCGAACTAGGCCCTAGGCCTAAATCGATATTGAAATATTAAACTTTAATTTAGGCCTGACTTATTTCTGAGGCATAGCGTTGAGATTATGGTTAATCCTTTAAACTGTATTTTTATTACAGGTAAGCCTAATGTTGTATATACCCTTTATTTAGTTGTTTAATGTTATAGGCCTAACCTCAAAACTCAATAATCCAATATTTATTATTGAAATCATAGCCCTGCTTATAATCGAGCTTTAGCTCGGTCTCCTGGTACTGTAGGATAAAGATTGAAATAGTCACGACCCTCCAAAATAATTCGAATCACGTACGTCCGCAAAACCCCTAATTTTGTTCATAATTTTTACATTTTTATATAGGAACCCTAAATATTTCCGAGATAAAAAGTAGCCTAGATTAGTCTCTGAAAAGTCCTTTACATGCAAATGAAAGATTCGTCAAAATAGGTTCAGCCATTCCGGAGATTAGAAAGTTGACAAAAAATAAAAAAATGGATGCTTAGATTTTGATAACGTGTGAATAACCATATGAGCTTAGAAAAAAGTATTCATTCTGTAATCACAGGTAGGCACTTCATTCTTATATGTTTAGATTATTGTAAACTTAAACCAATACAAAAATAATGATTCTGGTTTTTTCTGACAACGGGCTTAGTAAACAATATGACTATTAATAAACACAATGAACAAAACATAACTACAATGACAGAAAGAAAGAAATTTAGAAAATGTTAGAATTGTACTGTACAATTTCCCAGGACTAAATTGTATATTTGTAGAGCAAAAATTTCTAAGGATTATCCCAAGATAAACTAAATTATATTGAAGTAAATGTATGGTCTCTACAGTAATTGTTGGAAAAACTATAATGCCCCAAACGAAAAATTGGAAACCGTAGAAATTCTGTACACAAACTATACATAAAAAATTAAGTATATCAAAACTATAATGGCTGTTAAATAATATATTATTTTTAAATCTCAACAAACTAATATCCAACCAAACTTTGTGCTTGCAAATCTATTGACTCACTTGTGGTCCGCACATAAAACTCCGTCTCCATGGACATGACTGTCCCGTAACTCTAGGAAGTAATGACTGACTCCGGAGAGCCCTTGAACCTACCTCTGCAGATCGGTTCACCCACACTTATATTATCACATAGTTTTGGTTGCTACGCTAGCCTACGTCCATCCTTGTTGTTTGTAAACATTCACTGCCAGTGCTCAACCGACTCAATGCGCATGCGCGGGATCTACGTGTAATCTCAAACCAACAAGGAGATTTATTTCACCTCACCGTTTCCGATTTCAATGAAATTTGGTACAAAGTTTGTTTTTGCATGTGTAAAGGAAATTATTAAACTTTTTTTAATAACACAAAATGTATTAAAATGGGAGCCTAGCTCCCAGGAAAAGGAAAATATGTATATTATTAATAATAGGCAGGCATTTTTCTTCTAAGAGATAAGCACTAAGTTTTATGTGCCGTTTGATTTTACATATACTTATTTTATTTTTTACGAGAGTTCAAGCATGAGCTGCTGGGTCACTACTTGGTGTGGCCTCTAGGTGTGTTATATGTCTTTGTGTATTCACTGAAGGTGTAAAGGTACAGACTCAATGCTGAGGTTAATATTTCACCTGAACAGCCAAATTGGCTTCCCAAATTTTAAGTTTTCTTGGGGAAGTCAAAAATATCCCTAGACTCCTTTTGCCGAAGGAGGGGAGGGTACTCCTTAACACGTTCACTGCTACGCAAATTTCGTTTTTCCTATGCTAGGAGCTGACCTTTTATTTTTTATATTTATAGTCTAAATGAGTAGAAATTACTTTATATTGTTTTATTTTTGAACCTTTCTACGTAATAATCACTAATATTTTAAAGCGGACGTACATATGCGTCCATAGCATATAGGCTTAAAATTGGCGTGCGAAGGACGAAGTGCATTGTGTATTGAAAATAATCCCAATACGGGGGTTGGCGTGCGAAGCACGCAATGCATTGTGTATTGAAAATACTCCCACAATATGAGGGTTGGCGTACAATGCACTGTGCGTCCTTAGCAGTGAACGTGTTAAGCTCCATAATACCCCGGTCTAGTCCCCCCCCCCCCCCCCCGAAAATATATGGGCGCCCATGGTTGCAGCTTATCTAAGATTATTTAAAATATACAGAGTGTCTCGCAACCATTCTACCAACATTAACCATGTTATTCAGCAGGTGAAAACAAACATATTATATGATACTAGTAAACTCCAGTGAAAAATAACAGGCGGATTAATTAGATTCACATCAGAAAAACATAATTTATACAAAATATTATTTAAAACAACACACTTTAAAGGCCAACATACTACCTAACTATGCTGACAGCGATTTTTAACTCGGTAAATGTATACAATTCTAAGGAATATAAAACTGTAGGCTACTTGTTAAAATTTTGTATTTATATTCATCATTATATATCTACATAAAGATATAAATACTATCTTTTAATTGCTTTCTAACTTCATTTTGCTGGATCAAGTCATTTAGAAGTTATTAATATTATAAAAAGTTCAAAAAATTAAAAATGGAATAAATGTTTAAATGTTATACAAAGATGTACGAATGTTTCCGAATTTAAACTAATGGATATCTCTTCTTTAAACTTGTATAAATAAATATATTGATAATAAAAGGTTTTGTTTATATTCATTTTATAACCTCAAAGCAAATCTTATAACGTATTATAGCCTACATTAAGTTCTTTAACTCATATTTTAAGAAAATCAACTTCACAAGACTTATATTGATTGAAGTTGTAAACATAACCCCATAAATGCTAGATATTGTTTAAGTATTACAGATGATGGGTGAAATCAGCTGTTATATTATATTGTTATTCAAGTACGTACACTCACTTTTATAGGAGGTGATAACATATTGTCTCCTATCTTGCTTAGTTTAAAAGTTGTCAGTCTGCAATTTTTTTTTATATTATCTCACGAACTGTTTTAAGATATTCATGAAACTCAGCATTTATTATGTTTATTACATTGGTTTAATCCAGTTATCCGTTTTGAGAAGGTAGCGGTTCAAACTTTTTAAAGTTGACTATCTAAATAACTAAAGATTTTACGAAAAGAGTTACAAAAAATGTAGATAATTTAAAGACAAATCCAACGATATTTAAATTTGTTATCGTTGAGTCAAGGATGACTGAGAAATGGTATAATTCTGACTGAAAGCAGTTTTCTGCGATTGTTGAAGAAATTCCTATGAGTGGTGAATTAGTTTAAATAAACACAGGGTTATAATTTAAATGTAGAATTAGATCAAAATTAATAGACCTAATTGTTTTTAAATAAATATATATCACAAGAGAAAGCTAGCTTTATTATGCCTCAATTAATTTACAGTAATAATTATGAATGACTAGCTGACCCTTACGGCGTTGCCCGTGGTTGTTAGTATTTTCAGTCTTATTGACGTAATTGTATTCTTTTTAAGTGTTCGTTGAATACCCGTGCGTATCCTACTGTGGTCATGAAAAAAAGGCTACGCTATTTAAGAAAGCACTGAAAATTGTATTCCTGTAAACTACGGTACTATCAAACATGAAAAAGCTTTAAATAAATCGTTTTAATTTATAGTTTTTACTAATTTTGACTTTTACTTAATTTCATTGACAATGTTGCGAGCACCTACAGCCTAAAAGGAAGCTACGTACCAAATTTCATTCCAATTCGTTCTTATAGGGATTTTTAGTAACTTTGACCCCCTCCCAAACCGCCCTAAAATTCCGAATTTCTTTTAACCCTTTCCAAGCGAGGGTTTAAATTAGCTGGGGGTCGTAGAAAAGATATTTGAATCGCTTTGTAACATCCGCGTTAATTTAGGATGTAATAAACTGGTTCAAATAGAGTTTGTAATTTTAAATGTATAGGCCTAATTAGTTATAAGATATTGTTTAGTATTTAAATATACAATTATATATCAAAATAAAGCTACGAATGTGATATTTTAACGGCATTTAGTTTAATTCAGATTGTTTGTTTAGTTTTCAATATAATATGTTTAAACTCGTGTATGTTTATGGTTATGCATGGTGTCAAATAATTTGTTTGTTATTATTATTATTGATAGCGAAAATATGTTTTGAAAAGTATTAAAAAATTCATAGTTATGATATATTTTATACAAAACAATATTTTAAACAGCATATCTCTAAGTAGGCCTATATAGATATTTAATAACCAATGTTTGAGTTGAATTATAATTCTGTAAGCATTTTTCGTTGATTTTTCCTTGTGTTTGTTTATAGTTTTTCAATCTAACCTTAAAAAGCTGTTAGTTTTGAAGAGTATTAAAGTGATTATAAATTTGCTAAGCAATGTTGCTATGGTAATGTTTGTAAACAAACATAACGTGTTGCTAAGCTTTTTATACGAACAGATGTTTTTGTAAGCTATGGTTTTGAGTTCATACTGTAAAGGCTGTTGAGTTTCTTCCACATTTGAAACTTTTTCGGGAAACTTTTCAAATTTTTCTTTACGTATAAACCTTCTATGAACTACTGCAAACATTTTAAGACCAAAAT
The DNA here is from genome assembly GCA_018207615.1 of Philaenus spumarius. Taxonomy (NCBI): domain Eukaryota; kingdom Metazoa; phylum Arthropoda; class Insecta; order Hemiptera; family Aphrophoridae; genus Philaenus; species Philaenus spumarius. Next base: position 41,397 of record JAGFPH010007756.1, on the reverse strand, counting down.
TAGCCAAATCGGTCCAGCCGTTCTCGAGTTTTAGCGAGACTAACGAACAGCAATTCATTTTTATATATATAGATTGTTTCAGTGTTTAAACAAATTAAATTAAGGCAAAAATTCAAAAGTTAGGCAAAACAAAAATATCTCATTTGTTTTGAACGGTGTATGTTTAGACCCATTGATCAACATAGTTATTTCTGTCTCAAGGGAGGCAATTATCACTTTGTCGCCTCGAAAGGAAATGTTACCGCACGAGAGCAGCAAAGCAACTAAGATACTTTCTTCCCGTAAGTCGCACAACATTTTCCCTCAAGGTACAGTTTTAGTAAATAATTTGCATGTTACTATTTAAGAAGCTTTATTAAATTATAAACATTCGTATTTACAAAAATAATTGAGGTTATGTCAAGAATACGCAGACACGGAAGTTCATTGTTGCATTGTTTTTCAGCAGCTGTTTTTACTAACATATGATTTAGCATTCGGAAAATTGCCCATTTAAAAAGCATTGAATGTACTTTAGCAAAGGACACTTTTCCGCCCCCGGCCGACAGTTGTTCTTTCTACAGTATTAATGAGGCAGAAAAGACCCCTTTAACTGGAGGAAAAGTACTCACTGCCACACCTACTCCGTAAGGCACTTCACCACTCCCCATAAAGGGTACGACATTTATTTTATTTACAATAACAAGTTTCTTATTACCATTATCTAAAACAGTAAAGAATCACAGCTTAAATTTACGCATGCGCAATGGAAACCGACGGCAGTAGTGGGTTCAACTAAATTCAACTTGATTGAAGAAGAGACTGAAGGACCTTGAAGGAACTATACGATCCCACAACCTGCTTGACATTCTGTGGTTTGAGGGTCAATAATACTACTGTTGGAATTTCTATTATATCCCCTGGTTTAGTAAATATGTGGGAGCATAAGCGTCCATCAACACGGGCAAAGGGGCCTCAAACCAACCTATGTTTTGCAGTTTATAGATAAAAACATAAAAGTTAAATCATTCGATCACGCAGTTGAACCGCTGACGTGAGTTGAGCGAATTTCAAAAATTAAGTTTACATGTTTGAGGGTTTCAACCAACTATATTTAAGAAATTCTACTTACTGAGGCGCTGAATAGCTTTCTGCGTGTACGAAATATAGCCTATTAGTAGAACAATTTGTTTGCACCTCATCCTCCAGCCCCGGCTCACGCGTTGCTCGACCTTGCGGCCCCCTCCCTACTCGCTTCGCTTACCAAATCGCGAATACTACTGCAGCGAATCACGGCGAAACAAATTCAAATAGATTATTGTATATACTGATACTTTCACTAATATGACGATTGATTAGGACAGATGCACTTGGATGGGGTAGGAGGTGCGGTATCCTTGATCCAACGCATACGCAGTAGGGCCAGTTTTTTGGTGTAAATGAAAGGATTTTTTAAATGTAATAAAGCGGTATAAACCTAACCTAAAATCGCTGTTGGTTTTTTTTT
>JAGFPH010007756.1:7775-25933 GCA_018207615.1 Philaenus spumarius | reverse complement strand
TTTTGTTCTTTGTTCCGGGGACTGTACCTGAATTACCTTTGCACAGGATTGTATTAAATTTAATTACCCTTCGAACGATATAGCTCGAAAACTGCACACGGGCTTATGAGTGGGGGAAATTGTGCATTTATAATGAAAAAATCATTTATCGGGAGATTTCTATCAATGTTGTTCCTTGTTCCGGGGACTGTACCTGAAATACCTTTGCACAGGATTGTAGTAAATTAAATTACCTTTCGAACGATATAGCTCAAAATCTACACAAGGGTTATGAGTGGGAGAAATAATGCATTTTCCTCGCTCTAACTTTGCCATTTTGGTTTGAATCAAACGACCCGCCATTTTGTGTAAAATCGAAAAATGAAAATATCAGTGTCTGTGACATCCTACAAGGACCCTTCCACTAAAATTTCAGCTATTTTGAAGCATATTTACTACCATTTTATCAAGGTGGGAAAAACCCATATACTTATATACCGTTAAATCCCTACCCAAAAACGATTAATCGGTATAACTCCGCCATTTTGAATCCGATCGAGAAACAAAAAAAAGTTTATCTGAAGAATCCTACTAGGACCCTTTCAACAAAAAATCAGCAATTTTGAAGCATATTTACTACCACTTATCAATCCGGGAATAAAACAGATATATATATATATTATATATAAAGTAATTTTCAAATTGGGTCGAGTGTAATAGCTCTTATTATCTTCAAAAATTCGGCTAAAAATTACTTATGGTCAAAAAACGTACTTCCAGTTGTTGAATTTTTGGCGAACTCGTCCGAGCCACTTAGGCAACCAACGTGTGTACCAAATTTGGAACAAATCGGACGTAAAATCGGTAAAATGCGGCCGTTAGAGCTCGAACATCTATATAGCAGTGTCATATAACATCTCTATACAAGGTGTCAAAAAAAGTCTGGGTACAGCTTAATATTTCGTATATAAGGAAAATTTGAAGGTAGATGTGATTGAGGAACCTACTCTGTGTAAAAATACTATTTTATTACGATATCAAAAATTTATCCGCCATCTTGGATCCGCCATTTTGAATGTAACTTTATTTTTTTAAACAGGAAGGTGGTCATGTGATACATCATTTTGATGTAGAATTCCGAGAAAAAACCAACGGTGAAATTTGCACATCCATATTTTCAACCGATTAAAAATGGTGGACAAAAAACAACGAAATCGTGTTTTCCGATGTTGCCCCATTTTGCTGTACTATTACTTTCTCACTATACTATAGTATAGAGAAAGTATAGTGATCGCAAAAAAAATCGATGTTGAGATTTTTGTGGAAATATCCGTTTTGGGACCCCCTGAGTCCAAAAAAGTGGTTTTTACAAAATGTCTGTCTGTATGTCTGTATGTATGTCTGTATGTCTGTATGTCTGTATGTCTGTATGTATACAAAGCTAGAGAGAAAACTATTCGATCGATTTCAACCAAATTTGCACCAGACATGTCCAGTACGCCTGTATAGATGCACGAAAAAGGGTTTTGAACAATTTTGAAAAACAACCCCCTTTTTGGCCAAAACCCCCCCAAAAAATCAGTTATTATTTTTTTATAAAAAAACGGCTCTAACGATTTTGATAAAATTTGGCTTATTTGTAGCCTTTAATGTGCCCTACCATATACAAAAACCCGCATCTTTCTAAAAATTCTCGTTTAGCTAATAATAATAATAATAACTGATTTTGGGGGGTTTTTTGGCCATAAAGGGGGTTGTTTTTCAAAAATTTTCAAAACTTTTTTACGTGCATCTATAAAGACCTAATTGTCGTGTTTGATGCAAATTTGTTCGAAATCGATAGAATAGTTTTCTCTCTAGCTAATAATAATAATATTTATTAGTTAATCGCCTACTTTAATAAAATTATACAAAGCTAGAGAGAAAACTATTTAATCGATTTCAACCAAATTTGTACCAGACATGTCCATTACGCCTGTATAGATGCACGAAAAAGGGTTTTGAACAATTTTGAAAAACAACCCCCTTTTTGGCCAAAAAACCCAAAAAAATCAGTTATTATTTTTTTATAAAAAAACGGCTCTAACGATTTTGATAAAATTTGGCTTATTTGTAGCCTTTAATGTGCCCTACCATATACAGAAACCCGCATCTTTCTAAATATTCTCGTTCAGCTAATAATAATAACTGTTTTTGGGGGGTTTTTTGGCCATAAAGCGGGTTGTTTTAAAAAAAATTTCAAAACCATTTTACGTGCATCTATGAAGACCTAATTGACGTGTTTGGTGCAAATTTTTTCGAAATCGATCGAATAGTTTTCTCTCTAGATAATAATAATATTTATTAGTTAATCTCCAACTTTAATAAAAAAACTCTCCTACACCACCCTACAAGTCACAGTGAATATGTTTAGTAATTTAAATGTATTTGTGAGAAAGTATGTGCCAGTTCCTGGTACCGTTTATTTTTGTTTTAATATTAATTATTATTCTTTTTGGATTCAGAATTAAATAAGCTTTCAAACGATATGCCACACAACGATATTTGGTTGAACCACTCGAAATCAATTTTTTTTTAAATCAAAATGGCTGTAACTGAAAAATTTTAAATACTCCCAACCATTCAACATACGCTCACAACATAATATATAATAAACGGTACCAGGAACTGGCACATACTTTCTCACAAATACATTTAAATTACTAAACAGATTCACTGTGACTTGTAGGGTGGGGTAGTAGAGTTTTTTTATTAAAGTTGGAGATTAACTAATAAATATTATTATTATTATTATCTAGAGAGAAAACTATTCGATCGATTTCGAACAAATTTGCACCAAACACGTAAATTAGGTCTTTATAGATGCACGTAAAAAGGTTTTGAAAATTTTTGAAAAACAACCCCCTTTATGGCCAAAAAACCCCCAAAAATCAGTTATTATTATTATTATTAGCTAAATGAGAATTTTTAGAAAGATGCGGGTTTTTGTATATGGTAGGGCACATTAAAGGCTACAAATAAGCCAAATTTTATCAAAATCGTTAGAGCCGTTTTTTAACGAAAAAATAATAACTGATTTTTTGGGGGTTTTTTGGCCAAAAAGAGGGTTGTTTTTCAAAATTGTTCAAAACCCTTTTTCGTGCATCTATACAAGCGTACTGGACATGTCTGGTGCAAATTTGGTTGAAATCGATCGAATAGTTTTCTCTCTAGCTTTGTCTACATACAGACATAGGCCTACTGATACTAGGACGGACCAGAGTGCACGTGTGCTAATTGCTCATAAGAAACTACATCTCATATTTATGCCCCATTACGTGTGTTTGTGTTAATGTTTGTGAAGGGTTTATGTGTAATTTATAGTTTTTTTTACTCGCATTTAACAAATGCAAATCATTTAAAAATTTGTATAAACCGTTTTGAAAATGCCTGAAAAAATAGGCGAAACGTACGTCACCGAATAAAGAGTGATTACAATAGGACTGCGAGCAGTAGGCCTACAAGGAATTAAGGTATTTATGTAAGGTTTTATATAAGCGGGAATATAACTATATTGTGTAGTTACTTATATCAGAATATTATAACACACATAAAAATGTATATAGCGTTCAAGCTTTTTTCATTATGTTCTGTGCACATGTCAAACATTTAACCGCATTAGATAATTATATTTTGAAATATGGTAATTTTGTCATTTCATTGTTATCAGATAAATATGCTATCACTGAACAAAATCAGATAGTTATAAACGTGCACGATTCAGGTTTAATAATTACATCATAAAAGTTACATTTTTACTTTCTCACTATACTATAGTATAGAGAAAGTATAGTGATCGCAAAAAAAATCGATGTTGAGATTTTTGTGGAAATATCCGTTTTGGGACCCCCTGAGTCCAAAAAAGTTGTTTTTACAAAATGTCTGTCTGTATGTCTGTATGTAAGTATGTCTGTATGTAGTACTCGTAGAAAAAAGTTTCAATGGACATAAGTCCGGAAGTGCTTAGTTTTCAAATTATCCGTTGTTTTTTTTTTTTTTTACTAAGGACTTAATCTTTGAAAATAAAAAAGATATTAACCTAATATTTGGTACATAACCTTTTTGTACAAAACCAGAAAGTTCATTTGTATACTTTTAAAAATGGCGACCATTTCCAATTTTTAATTTTAATAAATACCGTATTTCTAAAACCGATAACAAAAAAATGTTAGGAAACAAAAAAGTTTATTTTTTAATTACAAAACAATTTTTATTATTTTTCCCTTAGCTTAAAAGATAACCGCATATTGGGTAAAAATTAAAAACATAATTTGTTGGTTTGTTTATGTTTTTGAGTTTTTAGCCTATAACTGGGTTATCTTTTGAGCTACAGTAGCCTACGGAAAAAATAAAAAAACATCTTCTTTGTTATTAAAAAAATAAGTTTTTTTGTTTAAGTTTTAGAGGTATTAGAGGTTTTAGACATTAAACATTTTAAATACCTAGCCGCCATTTTTAAAGTAGACTATACAAAAGCAGGGCTATAGAATACAAGGGCTGGTCCACTTCTTTGATGTTGACGCTCGCCGACTGTTCCAACCTTCCTCTTGCCCCTCCTCCTATGTGACGTAGCTCTGGTACCATGACACGCCGTGTAAGCACGGTTCGCCTTAGCTCTCACGTGTTATTAGATATAACGTTGCAGATGATAATTCTTTAAAAAATTATGCAATACACACAACCACCTAAATTATATTTTACCAATTTTGGTTAATATTGAGTAATTATTTTGTCCAGTACAAGTGTTTAAAGAAGGTATATAATTCCGCGAGATTTTCATCTTTTATCGCATATTTAAGGCTAATTTTCTGGAAGAGGCATTCCACGAATTTCTTTAAAAAATTATACAAAACACACACAATCACCTAAGTTGTTTAGCGAATTTGGTTAATATTGAGCAATTATTTTTTTCAGTAGGCCTACAAGTGTTTAAAGGAAGTATTTAATTCCGCGAGATTTTCGCATTTTGGTGCACATTCAAGGCTAATTTTCTCGAAGAGGCATTCCATGAATTTCTTTAAAAAGTTATACAATTCCTAAATTATATGTTTAGCAAGTTTGGTGAATATTGAGCAATTATTTTGCTCAGTACACGTTTTTAAATAAGGTATATAATTCCGCGAGATTTTCGCCCTTCGACGCATGTTCAATGCTAATTTTCTCGAAAAGGCATTCCATAAATTTCTTTAAAAAATTATACAATACACACAATTACCTAAATTATATGTTTAGCAATGTATTTATTTATTTAATGTTACGTTGCAGACGAGATTACTTTATGAAATGTTACCAAGATTATCAAGTATGCTAATATTGGCTGCAGCGTTACTTGAATATTCCAAGAAACACCTTTACTAACAAAATACATTAAAACAAACATTTTCAGAATGATGAGCTATAAATAAATAAATGTATAATATATAAATAATAATAAGATTTAAACTTAGAGTACCGCTAATTATTGATAACTCAAAATTTAAAAACAACACATTTTAAGTAATTGTATCAAATTAAAATAAACATTAAAACAATATTATTTATTTAATGTAAGAGTTGCAAGCCAGATTACTTTATGTTAAAAAGTTACCAAGATCCTCAAGTAATTTCTTCTGCAGCTTTAAGTTAAATGTTAAAAAAATCTTTACTAGCAAAATGCACTTAAAATTGTCAGAATAGTTAGATATAAATAAATATATAATATACAAATAATTATAATCAAATTTAAACCTAGAGTAATAAAATTATTGATGACAAAAATAAAACATAATTTTAAGTTAAACTTCTAGACTAAATTAAATTGCTCGGTATCAATTTAAATTTAAATAGTTCAATTGTTTAAATTCAACTATTAAATTAACTATTCCCTAAGGCCTAGGGAAGGAAAATTTCTATAAAGCAGTTTTTTTTTTAATATTTTATTTCAGCAGTAAATATTATGTCATGTGCATATCTGCATATAAGCTACTCATTATGTGTAAGTATTTATAACTTTTTATGTGTTTTATTTTATAAGTATTACACATATTTTATTAAACTGCAGTATGACATTCAAGTTTTTGTGGTTTATTATAATAAATACAACTATTTTCAATAATGTGGCACATTTTGTTCAATTTCGTATTTAGTTTTCAGAAATGTTTCAGAGAATCAAATTAAAAGTATGCTAACATTAGTACACTACATCGTTTTATTACCTACGAATCAGTTAGTTTCATTGTAACCCTGTCTTCTGCTTATATCTTTAGACTAATTATTGTTTACAGTATTTATTGCTTTGTGTAGTGTCAATACTAAAACTAAAGAAGAGCGCATCATAAAAATGTTACAGCTTTGCTAAGAAATTGAAATTATTGTAGCAGAAATACTTATAAGAAGCGTTGGGAATGGAGCAGGTGTTACCACCGTGGACGTCATCACAGTGGCAGTGGCGGGAACGCTTTCCTTGGCGGACTGGTCCAGCCCTTTGCTATAGCCCTGATACAAAAGATCGTTCTGGTTTTGTGTACAAGAGTGTAAAAGGTTATGTACCAAATATGTACACACCAAATTTGAGATCAATATATTTTCAGTTTCCAAAGATATTAAGTAGGTACCGTATTTAACTCAAGAAAAAACATAGTGGTGGATAATTCGAAAACAGCATTTTCGGACCTATGATCATTGAAATTTTGTTCTTATTTTCAACTATAGAGCCTGGTGAAATTTGGGACAATATTGTCTTGACACTTTGTATATTAATGGGTATAAAAATGTAAAAAAAACTCTTATCTAGTTAAACACTGAAATGTAGTATCTATTAAACCCTGATATGACTGGAATAATACTGGAGCAACCCTCCGCAGTCGACCCAATACATAGAAATGGTGTTTCTTCTAAATAGTATAACAATGACTAGGCATACACCATGTAAACTCTATTTAGGTACTCTAAGCGCATTTAATCAAGCATTGTTATCATTATTAAGAGCTGATTTAAGAGGTGATGAATTAACTATAAGTGAGTGGGTTTTGCATAAGTAGCTGTAGTGAGTGTGGGGCAACAAAAGGTTTCCTACTCTCATTAGATTTAATCGACAATTAGTGTTATTTCTAATCAGCACAATTTTAATAATTCGATCACGCAGCTGAACCGCTGGCGTGAGTTGAGAGAATTTACAAAATTAAGTTTATGTTTTAGAAATTCAACCAACTATTGGGAAAATTTGTAAGAGTACGCAGCGACATTTTGGGCTGTTGGCAGCACTACTTTTTGTCTACCATAACAGTACATCACGCCATATCGCCATCTTCTCTTGCCAATTTGCCTGGATTTCATAAGGTAAAACATACATTTACTACTTTCGTATGTAATACTTATAACTTCAAACGTAAGAGTTTTATTATACTTAACGTAAGTTTAACATATTTTTGCTTGGTATTAAAGAAATGTACAGTAATTGTAACACAATGATATGAGTCCGAGCTCAATATCTGTACTGTGCTGGCACCTATTAGAAATTCCGTAAATCATCACATGGAGGGTTAAGAGTATGCAGCCTTGTTACTCTTAGGCTCCCTGCGTACTCTTGACCTCACAGAAGTTACTTACCGTCAGGCAAACATCAGGATTAAATGTGTTTAAAAAAACAGTGTTTAATAGAATAACTCCGGTTTTGTATGTTTTATTATATTTATAAACAATTTTAAAATGAAATTAGAAATGTTTAACTTTAAATCCTGTTTTATATGATTATAAAAATAGAACCCACTCTTTTTGGTGTTAATTTTGAACTTTGATTCTTTTTCATAGACGATTTTTATCTTTGGAAAGGTGCCGTATAAACGGAAAACCGACAGAGTGATTATCAGCGTAGACCTAATAGAAGAGGCTAAATGGAAGTTAGAAGCAGGGAAGAGTAAGAGAGAAGTTAGCTAGAGAGCTGGAGATCAACGAATGTACACTGAGAAAACGATTAAAAGCTGGCGAAAGAGGTTTATGTAAAAAACACGTTCGTATTCAAAAAATTTGCGTTGTGATTGATTAGTGAATTGATTTAACAGATCTTGTACATTATTGGCTTAAATAGAGGAAATTATACCTTTATCTATCCCAATTTGATATCTCCCTAACATTAAATTAATATTATGCCATGTTTCGAGAATCATTCCTATTAGACAAAAACCTTTTTTTACAAAAATCTACAATAATGAGCAGATTTTATTTATTTTTCAGAGGTCTACTGTTCACAGAACTAGTTTAAAAATATTGTTCATAACAAAGAGCCACAGTTACAGCCAATATACAATTAAAAACAATATTCTCTGTGTAGGGTCTTCGGTCTACTATTGTTGTAATGGGCGAAAACGGCACTAGAAAGTGCTAAACAATGATAACAATCGGTAAGTGACGCTCAGATCGTGACCGGTGGCCACTCATAATGAAATGTATGGTATCTCCGTTATGGCAGTTAACATGTCAAAGTTACAATTAATAATAATCAGAGGTACAGGGTGTTTTAAAACACTCTACAAATACTTTTAGATATTGTTTCTGCTTTAAAGACAATTCACAATATCATTATTACAATGCCCGAAAGTCTTCAGTAGTTCACGCAACTATCATTTTATTTTTCACTAATCAATCTCAAAAATGGATTTATTTATTTTTACTGTCATTAAACAATCTTAAAACTGCAATAGACATTGTCTTAAAAACTATAAAAACAATATTTTAAAAACTTACAACGATATACATACACAGATACATACAACATAAGGCAGTGAAAACTTACACATTGTATTACAATAACCACCACTAGACCAACAGACCAATAACTAATTTGCCATAATTTCAACAGACTCCGTGCCAGGATTTTATAGAATCGTCAAATTCTGTTATACTGTACAAGACTTTTGCCTTGAGCCAGGTCTGTAAGCATAGCAAAGAATTCTTGCATAGCAAAGAATTATACAGCATAAAGGTCAAACTACACAAAAGTCTGATCATTGCATAGTCGATTATTATGTTCTATCTTTTCCACAATTGCCAAACTGTTGTCGAGTGGCTTTCGCTGGTTCACGCCATCTTCAATCGTGCTTCCCAGTAGAGGTCAGCGTGCTTTTCTCTTCTGCTTGTCCTTATCCAATTTTCTGCAGACCAGATAGTGGTCTTTGTTCATGGTAGTAGGGGCGATCACACAGTAAACAGTTTTATACGGTTTTTCTTTTTAGATAGGCAGTCGCGTCCAGTTGTCAGGCGAAAGATTGCAACTGATGCTTTTCTCTGCAAGTCCTGGACTTCTCTATAAGGTTAAATGCATCTTCATAGGGCTTGTGCTTTATATCCTTCTTGAGTAAATTCAATGTGTGAGCAATTGCCAAACTAAAGGAAATGCTAAATGTATAAACGATCTATGGCCAAATTTTGAAATCCCCCAAATACTACACTCGATTCCACGTTCACCGTGCAGTACAGGTCTTACGGGAGAATAGACATGCTACTACCATTACAAGGAACATCTCATTTATTGTCATGCGGGTTGCGTCAACTAACCGAGCAATGCATGGGAGTTGATGTTTTTTAGTTGGCTAGTATAGCTGAGACTGTCATATGGATAACATGGCTTATGAGCGCTCTGTACTGCACGGTAACGTGGAATCCAGTGTAGATTCAAACTAATCATCGCTGCTCCTATTCAGTTTCCCATTTGCAACAGGATAGGACTAACCTATATAATGTGGGCACAGTAATTTTACTTTCTCACTATACTATAGTATAGAGAAAGTATAGTGATCGCAATAAAAATCGATGTTGAGATTTTTGTGGAAATATCCGTTTTGGGACCTCCTGAGTCCAAAAAAGTGGTTTTTACAAAATGTCTGTCTGTATGTATACAAAGCTAGAGAGAAAACTATTCGATCGATTTCAACCAAATTTGCACCAGATATGTCCAGTAGGACTATATATATGCACAAAAAAGGGTTTTGAAAAATAACCCCCTTTTTGGCCAAAAAAACCCCAAAAAATAAGTTATTATTTTTTTATAAAAAAACGACTAACGATTTTGATAAAATTTGGCTTATTTGTAGCCTTTAATGTGCCCTACCATATGCAAAAACCAGCATCATTCCAAAAATTCTCGTTTAGCTAATAATAACAATAATATCTGATTTTTGGGGGTTTTTTGGCCATAAAGGGGGTTGTTTTTCAAAACCTTTTTACGTGCATCTATAAAGACCTAATTGACGTGTTTGGTGCAAATTTGTTCGAAATCAATCGAATAGTTTTCTCTCTAGATAATAATAATAGTATTTATTAGTTAATCTCCAACTTTAATAAAAGTATACAAAGCTAGAGAGAAAACTATTCAAATCGATTTCAACCAAATTTGCACCAGACATGTCCAGTAGGCCCGTATAGATGCACGAAAAAGGGTTTTGAAAATTTTTGAAAAACAACCCCTTGTAAGTCCAAAAAACCCTAAAAAAATCAGTTATTATTTTTTTATAAAAAAAACGGCTCTAACGATTTTGATAAAATTTTGCTTATTTGTAGCCTTTAATGTGCCCTACCATATGCAAAAACCCGCACCTTTCTAAAAATTCTTGTTTAGCTAATAATAATAATAATAATAACTGATTTTTGGGGATTTTTAGCGATAAAAAGGGTTGTTTTTCAAAAGTTTTCAAAACCTTTTTACGTGCATCTATAAAGACCTAATTGACGTGTTTGATGCAAATTTGTTCGAAATCGTTTGAATAGTTTTCTCTTTAGATAATAATAATATTTATTAGTTAATCTCCAACTTTAATAAAAAAACTCTCCTACTCCACCCTACAAGTCACAGTGAATCTGTTTAGTAATTTAAATATGTTTGTGAGAAAGTATGTGACAGTTCCTGATACCGTTTATTTATTCTTAATTGCGAAGAGTCGTAAACTCAGATTTTGTTCAGTGTTAGTGCTTAGCCTGACGAAACAACGGATTACTGTGAACCTAGGTAATCAAGGTATTTGTAGTATCAACAGTAACTTGTTAGATACAATTCTTACTTCTCTTTCATATTAGTCACAGCCACAGCCCAATTAGACAGAGAGGTTAATTCATGTCATACATTTTGACTAAAAGTAAAAATGCTGGCCCGATTGATTCAAAAAAAATCTTAGAATTATAATTCTAACTGATTACACACACAGTAAAACCCCCAAAAACATAGTTTGTTTCGACTTGGTAATTACAGCAAAGTTGATGCCAAGCATGGTAGTTAATGTAAAAATATAGTTAAAGTTTAGTGAATAAAAATAATGAAACCATAAAATAAACAACTTGCCTGTTATAAAAATATACGCTCTTACAACAACTAGTTTTTGATTACTACAACTAAACTTAAGACTCAAGGGTTCTTCGAAAATTGTATACGCAAAAAATAATAAGTGCAAGCAATAAAATAATACAAAAAAAAATAAAGGAACGTATGAAAATGGTATACAAGGTATACAAATTAAAAAAAGGTCACATATTGTGTACAAAATGTATGGAAATTACTTAAAAATAAAAAATGTATTTACAAAAATTATTACATATATTTTTGTTGAAAATAAAATAAGTAGGTAATTTATCTCCATGGGTTTGGAATCGCATGCATCAATCCAACTGCTTCATTTTCCAAGGCAGAATCTAGAAACAATAACAATGCTTTTATTATACAATCGTAATGTTAAATACATTTTAGATAAACATAACAAAAAATTTTCAACTTTAACAACTGCTTAATTTTTTAAGGCTGAATCTAGAAACAAAATGCTTTTAATATACAATCCAGGCCTACAGAATATATCCGAACGCCCGAACGAGGTTCGGGGGAAATTGGAACTGAGCTGGGAAAATTTTGGCCAGAGAAAAATAAAAAAAAAATAAGGAAAACATAATTATTTTGGGGAAAAATAGATAAAAAATGAATGGGAACAATAATCGGCCTAATCGGTTTGTACGATACATATACATACACACCAACACAACACACCGAGCCGCCGATACGACATTTTTGTGCTGGTTGATGAATGGAATTTTCCTGATTCTTGACTGGCGTTCAAATACTTTCTTTAGGTATTAAATAATTATTATGATACCGGTGTGCAAATTTTGATTAGTTTCATACAAATGATATTATTCAAGCGATAAGAATTAACTCATATTAAACCAAATTATACAACAATGCTTAATGCATAGTAGCCCAGAAAACAGGTACTTTTACCTGGGGAGAAATGTGGGAGGAATGAAACTTGGTACATTGTACATTTTGACATCCTAAAAAACATACTAGTTTGTGACCCCCACCACTTTGAGCTTAAATGGTGGCCAAATAACTGTTTTTTTCCAAATAACTTCAGTTGGGTGCGTCCTAGAAAAAAAGTTTTGTATAAAAATTATAGAGAATTTAATTCTCTAAAACATGTAGTCTATTTATAACATTTTTCTGTGAAATAAACAGTTTTTGAGTTAAGTGCCATCTTGTGTTGTATATTTATAAAAAAAACTTCATGAATGCGCTTTTATCACCTGAAATTTATGAATTATTTATAATAATTTGTATTGTATTATTGAACTATTATTGCTATTATTTTGTAATAATAATAGTAATAATTATTATTATTTTTCATTGTGCTAGCTTCCACACCATCCTTGAGGTAAAGTTAATGGAGCGTTTTTTTTTTTACTGTAGTTTTATTTGTAAAAACTGCATGAATTATATCACCTGAAATTGATTTTTTTATAAATTTGATGTATTATTATTATTATTGCTATTAAAGTTTTTTTAATAATAGGCTTATAGTTATTTCTAAATAAGAAATGAATGTTAAGTTTCATTCTTACAATTAATTGCGTACACACTTGTTTTTGAAATAGTTTATGTTAATAACAGTAATTCTAATTTTTATTATATTATTGCTATTATTTGTTTTGTAACAATAATAGTAGTAGTTATTGTTACTTTTCATTGTACTAGTTTCCAAGAGAGGATAAAACGTCAATCAGCTGTCGTGACTCGAATTTCTTCCAGCCATTCCAATTTGCAAGGGTGTAGTCCAGTCAAATTGTGTTTTTCGCAAGAAAGTTTTGGTTTCTTTCATTTTATATGTTTTTTGGGGTGCTGAATCCGAATCTGAGGTTTGCCTACAAAATTTCATGACGCATCATTGAAAAAAGTGCAAAATCATGTAAAAAATCATCATCATGGTGTTTTTTTGCTTTTAATTCGAAAACTATCAACTTTTCGTAAATAACCTTCCTATTAAAAAAGAATGTACATAAAATTTACTACAAATTTCATCCCATAATTATTTTTCTCCAACGAACCGTTCAGGCTCAAGCGCCAATTGAAAATTGGCGTATTTCGCCTGTCTCCACAAAAACCCACATTTTCCACTCCAACACTTTAATTTAACATATTAAATGTTGTCAATTAGTGAATTCCTTCCTGTTCTCTGCATATGCCTTATTTAGATCGTATATGTGAAGGTACAATTCATTTTTTTCAAAAATTTAATATAAAAATGTTCAAGTTATATGAAGTCCGAAATTTTACAAATTCAGTGTCCTGGCTGAGGTTCTTTGAAGGCGGCGGATCCTAGCCCAGGTTCGGGTTGTTCTACCGTAGGAACTTGTTCATCTGGTAATGAAATAGGTGGTGCAAAAATAACAACTTTGATCCTATGTCAAGTAGAGATGAAAGTATGTTTTGTTGAAAATTCCAAAAACTGGGGGTGCTGATCTCATGCAAATACAAAATGGTGATTTAAAAAACCCACAAGTTTAAAACTTACAATTACAATTTCTGATTTACAATAAAAAAGGATTTATAATAACATTAGTTTTACAAGTAAAATTTTCAATTTACAAATCAGCCGATTTGTCAAAACGAATGAGAAGCTGTGTTTTTAAGTTAGGCCTACATTTTAACATGTGGTAGTTTACGATTATTACCAGTAAACATATAAGCCCATTTCTTTTTAACCCTCTAAATAGTAGCAAAAATAGGAGTGTTATATGTTTAACGTGTGTATCTGTCGGTGGCATCGTAGCTCCCAAATGGATAAATCAATTTTGATTTAGTTTTTTTTCTATTGAAATTTGTCTTGATCGAGAGTGCTCTTAGTATAAATAGCTATTATTAAAAAAAATCAGTTCAGTTGTTCGGGGTATTATTTTTTTTAATTTATCTGGTATTTACCATGTTTATCCCAGTTGAGATGGGAAAACATTACAATAAATAAATTTAAAATAGTTTAATTTATTTGTAACCAGTCTAGTAAAATGATTTTTTATTTTATTCATTTTTTTAAATTTCAGTTTCTCCTGATTAAATAAAGCAGAAGTGGTGTTACGACCACTCATAGCGTGCAGGAACAATATATGGTCTGATTGGGTTTTGTCGGCGGAAAAATGAGGATTGTAGAATGTTTGAGACACTTTTCCTCTTCCCGGTTTTAAAAATAAAACATTCTGTATATCAGGGCTACACAGGTCAATCGAAATCACCCAAAGGTCTATATCTTGCCCCACCACTGTCACATATTCATTTGACGGGGCCAAAAAAAGAGCAATTGTGATAATTAATTAGGATATCAGCGTCCTCCACAGCTTGCTGTGAATAAATTTTTCCGTTAACATAAATATCAACCTAATCTTGTTTTTGGAGTTTGCAAGGAAACTCTCCTGCGAGACGGAGGGCACCGTCGATTCTGTAAACGATATTGCAGCAGATTGTTTTCTTTGCGCTCTTCTCTATCGTTCTAGTCGTTTGGTGCTTTCAAAATCTTTATCAGGGTAGCCATCGAAAATGACTACTGCATTTGATTAGTAGTTTGCCTTCACATATGATACATAGTTTCAGCACATTTCTGAATACGTCTGAGCGTGGTGCCATTTGACACAGTGTAACAAAAACCCTTCGTCGATGACATATTTTGCATCTTTCAAGTCCGAATGTTAGGTCGGTGCAAACGCCTTGTACAAGTACTTGGCCTTGGCTCGTGTGTGAAGGAATCGCATGGAAAGGAAAGGGCCTTTTAAACCAGACGGGCAGTTATAAAATCATTTGGGGAGGCCGGGAGTTAATTAATAAAATTAAAAGACGATAAAGATGGAATTATATTTGCAAGCAAAAAATATAATATAATGTGGTTTTGAAAAGGTTTTTATTTCTACGTTTTTATTAACTTGCTTTCTTGTTTGTTCAGTACATCTTTTGCAATCGATTTTAAACTAACTTCCCGATGAGATGTCAATGCAATTTTAACTCGCATTCTTGTCTGTCTGTTTGTTTGTCTATTCGATTTTAAACTAAGTTCTCAATGAGCTAGAGATTTGATACTTTAAATATAACTGCCAACTGAAGACTAAAAAGCATATAATATTATTGAATTAAAAATAATTCAATATACAAAGTTTTTAAAACCAACTAAAAAGTATACAAAAATTTCTCCTAGCCATGCAGAGTTATAAAGATTTAGTCTGTTTTAAAAACGTGATATGTTAAATTATTTTTTTAGTTTATATTATATTGTTTTATTACTTTAGATGACATAATAATCGAAACCAGTCACATTGTATTCAGCTTAAAAGTAGGAGGAATTCAATAAATGACAGCCTTGAATAATAAATTAGAGCTTTGGAATGGAAATGTGGGTATTTGCGGAGACAGCCGAAATACGCCAATTTTCAAGTGGTGCTTGAGCCCGAAAGGTTCGTCGGAGAAAATAACTTATGGGATGAAATTTGTAGTAAATTTTATGTACATTCTTTTCTAATAGGAAGCTTATTTACGAAAAGTTGATAGTTTTCGAGTTAAAAACAAAAAAACCTCCGAAACTCATGATTTTTGACATGTTTTTGCATTTTTTTCAATGATGCGTCACGAAATTTTGTAGGCAAACCTCAGATTCGGATTCAGCAAAAAACATATAGAAAGGAAGAAATCAAAACTACCCCAAAACTTTCCTGCCAGGGGCTCTTTTAAGCACAAATTGACTGTATTAGTGACAAAAATGACCTGTTAAGTGTTAAGGAGCGTAAATTATTAATTTTATAATTATCATTTTTTGAAACGTGTACAATGGAAAATAATAATTATTATTACTATTATTTTTATTACAAAACAAATAATAGTAATAATATAATAAAAATTATAATAAATAATTCATCAATTTCAGGTGATAATAGAGCATTCATGCAGTTTTTATAAATAGGCCTACACAACAGAAGATAGCAAAAAATTTTAGGAACAAAAGTTTTATAGAATTTAATTCTCTATAATTTTTGTACGAAACTTTTTTTCTAGAACGCACCCAACTGAGGTTATTGGTTATTTGGAAGAAATAGTTATTTGACTACCATTTCCCAAGATGGCAGCGTAAGCTCAAAGTGGTGGGGGTCGCAAACTTAGTATGTTTTTTATGATGTCAAAATGTACAATATTACCTAGTTTCATCTTTCCCACATTTTTTTTCCAGGTAACTTCATTTTTAACTCCCTGCTGCCTGGGCTATAGGTATTACTGATGTTTTTCATTTTTTTTTACCGAAATTCGAAATCAGTCTTTATCAGTAAAATGCGTACAATTTGATGATTCATTGTTTGCGTAGATGGGGGTGGACGGATGGGATACTATTATCTGTTATATCTCATATCTTTCGTTCGAGTTTTCGACCCCGTCAGTTTATAAGTAGCAAGTGGTATAAGTGGTTGTTTATTACTGTGATGTTTAAATTTATATAGTGATTTTTTCCGTCACAATTGTTTATTATTCTGTTTTTAAACATAGTAAAATAGCAATAAATCAAGTTTTATTTTTTTGTTTTAAACCTTTTGGGGCCATCTGACGATATTGCACCGTAGATATTTAATTTTACCGTAGTTAATTAAGTAAAAATAATGCAATTATTATTTTTTTGAAAATTTATATTGGAATTTATAGTGAATATAATAATAATTATTAAAACATAATGTCGATAAATATGTTGAAATAGATAAACAAACTGTGTTAATGTCCGTAGCGAATAGCAATAAATTTTGGGGGAATTTTTAATGAAAAAAGTGTGTTCTGGGGAAATTTCATGTGCTAAAACATTTTCTGCACTCCTGCACAATCGTAATGTTAAATACCTTTTTGATAAACATAACAAAAATGTTCAACTTTAACAACTGCTTATTTTTTTAAGGCTGAATCTAGAAACAATTACAATGCATTTAATATACAATCCCGCTTAATTAGAGTAAAACAAATTGCGTACTTCCAATTTTTTTACTACGGATTCTTTGTAGAATTTACTTTTTATTTGCTACTCCTATGTATCTATAAAAGTTTAGTTTTTGTTATAAATTACAAAATTTCATATATATAGAAAGAAGAAAATAACAATATTTTTAATATACAGTATTAAAAGAGTTAACATTGTCTACAAAAACATCTTATATATATAAATATCAGTTGAAAAGAAAAAACTGAAAAATCAGTTAGTAGCCTACATATTGTTAAAGTTAGACTAAAAATGTTTAAATATTATTATATAGGCCTAAACGCTGCATCAAGAATGCACTTCAAAAATGTTTACTAGGCACTATATAGTAAACCAAACAATAAAAATAGTTACAACTAATGGCTGGTCAGAATTTGCCATAATCTATATATATATGATAGTAGTGGACCCATCAATGCTTCGCTACTGCTTGATTTTAGTACATAAATATATACTTAGATTAAATTAACAAATACAATTTAGTGAGTATATTGAAAAATTAATTTTTTAGTTACTTGTGGTTAAAATAAGATTCTAATATTCTGGACAGGCGGTCATGTGGAATCATTTGAATTATTATTTCATTTTAAGGGCTGCTATCCCATTTCATTACTTTGATTTTTTTTTTTTTGGGGTTTAAAGGCGAAAAACCTGGGTGGTTATCATCGCCTGTTCATTACTTTGACTTAAGTAATCGAATTGCAAATGGTTTTTATATCGTTTAAGAATAATAATTTTGGCTTTATAGCTTTTAGGAAGTTAGTTTAGATTCCATTTTTAGCTCACGGATTAGTGATTAATCAAACTTTTATAATATGTCAACTAATCCAACTTTTGTAAGGTTAATCTTACCTTATCATTCAA
>JAGFPH010007755.1:46207-57015 GCA_018207615.1 Philaenus spumarius | reverse complement strand
AAAAAAAACTAGAGGACTTACCTAAACTGTTTAGTCACAGTATTTTGCCGATAACAGTATGATTATAATATTTATATAATTATAATATTTCGTCGTATTATCACACTATTTATAATTAGAATGAGTTGCCTAAACTGTTCGTTTCTACACAAAAAAGAACAAGAACAATCCGGCAACGCTGTCAGGTCGGTAAGAAAAACATGTCGGCACTTTACAATGTAATTCTCCATAAGGAACTTTTTATTTGAAAGTTTTTAATGTTGTACGTGTTGAAGATGGTTAAATATTGGTTTCCCGGCATCAGTGAAGTGTATAAATACTATATTTATTAAGAAAAAAGTTCAGGTTTGTGTGTTTATGGTAGTTTTGATTGACAAGTTAAAGTAAACAAATACCTTTAATTCAATTCAAACATTGGCTGTTACATAATATTTACAAAACAGCCGAGTTGGATCAAAAACTGAGCATAATTTTAGGTTAGGCCTACAATGAACCAAAACACGTTTATTTGCAACCAATTGGGCTAATTTAGGTCTATCAGTTTTTTTTAGATTGGGTAAGAGCAAACAAAAGGTTTTCTGCATTATCTATAAAGGTTTACAAAATATAGATCTAAATTTGTGTAGTATATTCTTAAGTGGCATGAAAACCATTTTGCAATTCGATTACTTAAGTCAATGTAATGAAATGGAATAACTTTACCCCTTTAAATTAAATCAAGCAATAGCGAAACGTTGCTGGATCCACTAGTTAATTATAAATCCTGTTATGATTTGCTAGTAATGATTTTGTTCAAAGTATAACTCTGGAATCCACGTAGTTCAATCTTGTCTTTTAATTTAATAATGTAAAATCAACATCAATACCAAGTCTAAAGGGAAGACGAGGACTAATTGCCAATCTTCAAACAGAGTCACACGCTTGTAAATCTCCGCGGACACTAAGAAAGACATTTCCGTATTGTTCTGTAGTAAATATGTCAAGAAAATCGGCTTCTGCGTGTTTCTACAGTCTATAAGCCTCTTAGTCGTGTCGGTTCCCACACAAGACCTGCCAATCAAAACTGTCCAAACACTCTGTGCTAGTAGTTGTAACGGCATAAAACTGATATAACCCTTCCCAGTTGAATTAAAGTTTCTTACCTTATCATTTCCCGTCAAGTGACCTCACTTTCGTCGATTGTTAAGCTTTTCGGGTTTGTTAACCCATCATCAGACAGGGACTTGTCATGGGAAAAAATTGTTTCAAACTTTTTGTTTTATTGATTATTATTTTTCAGAATGTGCTGAATAACGTAATACTTTTTATTTTTTTAGTTTAATTAGAAGTTGGTGAAAAAAAATTATTGTTTTTACCCATATACTCTGGTATTCATGAAAAATGTTGTTTTGAATGGCTAAACGCTCGAAAGCAATTCATTTATTATCATACATATAAACTGTATGAAGTAAAGTTTTCTCACGTTGGCTACTCTGTGTTTCTGTTTAGTGCCTGTGTGAAAAAAAAATAGTTTAACATTTTGACATCAGCAGTTGTTTGTTGTTGCCAGCACAGGTCGTTACTGAGCTACTTCTACGACTTTGATGTGCTACCTCTTTCTTCTTTATCGATATTTATTTTGTTTGTTTTTTCAAACTACGTAACCTAATTCAGTTTTTCATCTTCATGTTTGATGAAAATGCGTTGCTTAGCTGCAAAAACAAATAGGCCTACAACTCTGCGGACACTACCCTAACCCTGTTGTAAATAGCAAACAAGTTTTAGACTTTGCACGTCTGTAGGCCTATATAGACTATGTTTAGGCTAAGCATAGGCCTAAAACTATGCAATTAAGTCTAAGAACAATATAAGAGTGAAATAAATTTAAATAAGAAAATGTAAATTGTGTGTTTTAAAGCACACGGGAGAAGTGAAAACTTTTCAACACAACTTACGAAATGAGGAAGCACAAAGTCCACTTCAGAAGTATTACCAATTAAACTATACATTGTGTTAACATTAACGGGTTAAGCCTATGACGTAGGACAATCTGTCACACTTATATACCCAACTCAAATATACTAAACTAGCAATGCGTTAGTGACCTAACCGGCTAAGGCGCTAATCTATGGTGATCGACTCTGCTGGTTCGAATCTCGGCAAGACCAAAACTTTTTCAAACTGATGGAATAGAGCGTTTCAGAAAATTCGTGACGGTAAAAACCGATTCAACCCTCCAGCAAACATAGCGCCGGGGTGCGCTTACAGAATAAGCCTAGATGTGTTGTTTATCTAAACTGAGAGAGTATTAATTTTATTTGTTATCTTCTTAATACTATTTAATTATTCTCTACTAATTATATCTAGTTTTGACTACCAGTAAAATGGAAATAACACTCCCTCATCCAAGCTATTATTTGAATGACTATTCGAACCACACTAAATTTGACAGTAATTGGAGCGGTATTTCGTGCAAGGTGGGGTGGAGAGTATGACCAACATATCGCAGTTTAAGGATTCTTCTGAAAGCAGTCTCCATTTTAACTATGAGAAAACACCCATAGCGATGATTGACAGGCTGCTTCCGAAGATCCCCTTTGAAAATCTCCGCCCAAAAAAAAAGATGGCCACATGTTCAAACGTATGGTAGTTTGGGAGTCACGTTTTCGTCCATTTTGAATTAGTTTAATTATGACCAATAATTATTTCCTAGCTAACCCGAACCAATGATCTTTTCTATACTAATATTACAATGAGGTAAAATGTGTTTGTTTTTATGTAGGGGGTTATTTCTGGAACTACTAAACCGATTGAAAAAACAGTTTTACTTATAAAAAGCTACACCATTCCCGAGTAACATAGGATATAATTCATTTTGATAAAAACATTTCTTATTTCAATTTCGGAAAAAATCTTATGTTATGCCTAGACTGATGAACCAACACATGTATTTACATCCATTACCATAGCAACCACTTGAACAAAATAACAGATAAAACAGCTGTTTGCTCAAATATTTCCATAACAGACGATTTCAAACTTTGAAGCAATTATTTGTATTTCTAACTTTTAGGTTAGGTTTTTATTAAAGTGAGCCTTGCTGGTTCTTTTAACCTTTATTATAGCCTTAACTGCTACAAAATATACAAAATATACGAAATAATTTGAATTGAACATTTAACATTATTTACCATCTTAGCTTTGGGGTTATTATTAATCCTACAACGTTATTATAAAGCAAACAACATGATTATGTGTATAGAAGGTTCCAACGGGGTTGGCGTGTGGAGCACGCAGGAGTTTCCCGTAGTGTTTAATAAAGTTTTGTTAAAAACGAAAATCGCGAAACATTATCGATGCAGAATTATTGAAGGGAACTTTCCTTTTTCTCACAATTATTAAAAATCTACTTGTTTTGACAGTTAATTTTTGGGAATAATATTGCGTGCTTCACACGCAAACCCGCTTTTGTCTTTCCCTCACACTCACATTTATTTTCTATATAACACATGAACCAACATTACCTAGATCTACTCCTACACAAAACCCAACCTACAAATTAGAGATAAGTCGAAGGAAAAACTAATTTATTAAAAATTTGAAAATTTAAATTTATGAATAAACTGGAACAAAAATTCATAGTTTTCACAAAATGTTACTTAGGTGTTAAAATTATACATGAAGAATGTTCTTTTATAAATTTGCCTATTTATTTCTCGCGTTCTCGCCAATCTTTTTAGTTTGGAAAAATTGCCACTAAAGATTACCTCAAAAGTAAAATTAGAGATTTTATGGTTATCTACTTATATAAAGCTAGACGGTAACACTGATTCACTGACATTAATTATTAGGCACTTCCCGTAATCGCACCCCCCTCAACCTTATAGGTACTTGAATTAAAGCTCTCAACGAGAAACTTTTGGGAAAATTGCCAGAATTTAACATTTTGTAATTTTGGAAGTACCTTTTGGGTGGGAAAGATTTTTCCGATTTTTTCAATTTCTTCATTTTCCCACTTTGAGTGCAATTAGCAAGAAAGCGGTAAGAGATAGCAAAAAATGTTAAACACAAAAGTTGTAGAAAATTAAATTTCAAAGAAGAGATTTTCCGTCAGATTCAAGATCCAATCATCCATTTAGCCACTATTCATCCGAGAAGGGAGGCTCTGCCCAACGTCCTTAAACCAACCTACAAATTAGAGATACATTAAGGTTTGAATAAACTGGATCAAAAATTCATAGTTTTCACAAAATGTTACTTAGGTATTAAAATTATATATGAAGAATGTTCTTTTTTTTTAATTTGCCTATTTACTTCTCGCGTTCTTGCCAATCTTTTTAGTTTGGAAAAATCGCCACTAAAGATTACCTCAAAAGTAAAATTAGAGATTTTAAGGTTATAAACTTTATAAAGATACTAAGTGTCTTTAACCTGTCATTTTTCAATCTAGGTTTGACAAATCCCAAAACGGACGACGGACAGACAGAACGACAGATACAATTATCTCTCGCCACCGTATCGTCATTAACGATTAGAAATTCTTGCAATGCGCTAATGGATTTCTTATCGCCATAAGGAAAGAGATGCCGGTTGGTGTTATGCTCCTACAAACTTCGGATATCTGTAGGAAAATTATATTAGACACTTTTGTTTTTATGAAAGGTAGTTTCTGTACATAATAATGAAATTCTGTTCGTAGAGAGAACGAAACAAATTTGATTCTTTAATCCATAAAGTACTAAATAACAAAACTTCCGAAACCACCATAGAAACCTGACATTTGGTAGGTAGGAGTCATTAAGTGACGTAAGATGGCTAAAAAGGATTTATTCCATTTCTAAGTACAAATATCGCTGAAAGTAAAAAACCAAAAGATAAAAGAACTCGATTTTCGTTAGAAATTTTATGTATTTGTACCTCTTTTTGAACCCCTTTTGCTATCTAATGATGTGCCAGAAACGTTTTAGTTAGTGGTATTTTCAACTCCATGAACAATAGAAAATCTACACAGTGCGTGAGTTAAATAAAGTTCCAAACTTCAGAAATTGGTTCTAAGGGTCAAAATAAAGAGAAAATCAAGCATAACATTTTTCCTGAAAACTTTTAGTTTTCTAGTTGTTTCTTTTATAAAATAATGCATATTTAGAGAACGAATAGACCGATTGAGTTCAAACTTGGTATGAAGTTTAACCTGACAATAATATCCGTACCAGGTATTTTAAGAAAAATAAACCATTATATCCAATCATGCGTTTCAAAAGGGCGGCTGTTTGAGAATTTCAAACCTAAGTTACCCAAAAACAGTACATATTAAAAAAATGTCAAGACAAGAATTTTTGTATCGCGTTTAATTCACTATCGGTTGGTGTAACTGTGAAAACAATCGAATGAAGGACAATAGCTAAGTTGAGTGTAATAATTGGTTTGTTCAACCCGGCATCCTATACCAACACAGTAAACACAACAATATTGTCAGTAGATTTGCTGTTATTATCTTTAACTTGGCTACAATCCTTAATTCGATTATTTTGACCG
This sequence comes from Philaenus spumarius, assembly GCA_018207615.1. Lineage (NCBI taxonomy): Eukaryota > Metazoa > Arthropoda > Insecta > Hemiptera > Aphrophoridae > Philaenus > Philaenus spumarius. The sequence continues at coordinate 51,501 of JAGFPH010007755.1, read as the reverse complement.
TAAGACCATCCTATAGGGAATCAGAAGGACTACAAAAAAGTATATTAACTTTTTATTTTAAATGTATGGTTTTTGGGTAATTCAGGTTTGATATTTTCGGGGATGCGGAATACTACCCCCCCCCCCCCAGGTGAAACGTGACGTCACGAAATCTGCCAACTAACCAATATGGGAGCCGTGTCCACGACTGGAATATACTACCCCCCCCTAGCAAAAGCGGGTCGCCGGAATACTACCCCCCCAAGCAAATTCCTACAATTATACTGTTATCGGCAACATACTGTGACTAAACAGTTTAGGTTAGTCCTCTAGTTTTCTTTTAATTCTAATTATATCGAAACTTGAGTGTGCGTGACTGGATAACTGCCCCCCCCCGATCTCTGACGTCAAAATGACGTAGGAACCTGCTTGGGGGGGGTAGTTTTCCGGGGGGTAGTATTCCGGCGACCCATATTTTCAAACAGCCGCCATTTTGAAACGCTTGGTTGGATATAATCGCTTATTTTTCTTAAAGTAGATCATTTGTAAGCTTAAACTTCGTGCCAAGTTTGAACTGAATCTGTCAACCCGTTTTCCTAGATATAAATTATTTTGTAAAAAGAAACAAAATGGCGGATATCTGGAAAAACAAGCGTTTTTTGGAAAAAAATTTTACTCTTGATTTTCTCAATTTGGCAGTTTTCTTACGGAACACCCTGCTTACGTTTTACGCTTCTTCTATATTCTTTACTATAAATAGATTACCAGATAGTTAAATGAAAACATTTAAACGTATCGGAAGAATTTAATAAGACTTACGGGAGGGTTGCCTCCTATGAGCGCCCTGTCCTACGAGCGCCATGTCCATCTAGCGCCCACTCTCGGGTTGACGAGGGTCAGAGAGGGGTTGACAGGTCTAGGAGCTGTCCAACGAGCGCCGCATTTCTGTATCACCCCCTTCGACCACCTGTACTTGTTAGTATTTATTGCGATGAATTGACACGATCAGTGACATCGAAAAACATTCCTTAAATTTGACCCATATGCTTGTATTTAAAACCTTTCTTATAGATAATCGCAACGATATATAGTTTATAATATTACAGTAACGTTATTTCAATAGCCGTTGTTGGATTTGTAAAACTAGAACTAAAAAAATGATAAAAATATAACAAATTATTTCCAAAAATATTCTTAAACAAAATACCTCCCAAATCTTTCATTTGGTATTTTACCAGGTGCTATTTACTGAATCACTGCTTCTAGTAAGTTGAAGATACCTAAATATGAAACACCTCAATTCTGTCCTAAATTAAACGGTAATTTTTGTAAGCAGTGCCATACGTGTTATAAGCACGTGTATAAACAATTTAATATGCCAGTATTAGGTCATGTCCCTCAAAAGGGTCGCCGGAATACTACCCCCCGGAAAACTACCCCACCAAGCAGGTTCCTACGTCATTTTGACGTCAGAGATCAGGGGGGGCAGTTTTCCAGTCACGCACACTCAAGTTTCGATATAATTAGAATTAAAAAAAAACTAGAGGACTAACCTAAACTGTTTAGTCACAGGATGTTACCGATAACAGTATAATTGTAGGAACCTGCTTGGGGGGGGAGTTTTCGGGGGGGGTTGTACCAGGGCGCCCTGTTGGGGCGGGGGGGGGGGGGTAGTATTTGCACTTTTTATTCCACTACAGAAATGCGGCGCTCGTAGGAAAGCTCCTAGACCTGTCAACCCCTCTCTGACCCTCGTCAACCCGAGAGTGGGCGCTAGATGGACATGGCGCTCGTAGGACAGGGCGCTCATAGGAGGACACCTACGGGAGATATCGTTATTGGAAAATCCTAACAATATTTACAATCAATTAACTTACAACTAGGTCCAGGATATTAAGGAGGCGCTACCCTGTCCGCCATATTGAATCTGATTCCCATAAGAGCAATGCTAGAGAATAAGAAATTTTTTCCGTTAATTCGTGGAAAAATTTAAAAATTTGGTTTTATTTTTAAGTACTGCCATATGCCATATGTTGATTGCCGAGTACATTTTCAAAAACCCGTTTTGTTGTTTTCATAAACGTACGATATAAATAGTAAAAAATAGTAAACTTTATTAATTTTCTACTCAGTTGCAAAAAGAGATGTTGCAAAAAGCATTAGCAATCAACACCCACGATCTATTTTACTTTAAGAAAAAAAATACAGCTTTCGTTTTTTGACAAAAACAACACAGAAATATGCTTAATAGTGAAGGTATGTTTTGGTTATTTAACATTGAAATTGGTACCCAACTTCGCCGTTTTGAATGTAGGGAGCCGAGCCTTAAGAACTAAATTTCTATGCTGTTTACCTAATTGAATAAACTGATTTAAAAAAAGTTCTTTGAAGATTTTAAACTGGCGAACCCCAAATCGTACACACTTAAACTCTAAATGTATAATCTAGTTTTAAAATACTTCTAACAAAACTTACAGTTACTTTTACAGTTGGCTAGATCCCTTTATAAATTAAACACTAAGACAAATCAGATTATACTAAACTCGGTCCGCCATATTAATCCATCCTGGTAATTCGTTGCAAAGATATTTTTAAACATTGTTACATTTCTAGCCGGACAGACGTCGTTTAGTTTTAATTTTGGGAACAGTCTTTGCCCGGCCTTGTTCGTCTAGACGAGGGGGTTAGATAACCCATAACCTGTCGACATAGGTTTAGCCAGCAGATAATCTTAGGTTTAAATAATTTCAAAATTGTGATATTTTAATTAGATTTTATTAAATTAGTTGTTACTACTGAAAGCACGCTTTAAAACGTAAATATTTTATGTCGAAAATAAAATAATTAGACCACGCAGCTGATACGCTGACGTGAGTTGAGCGAATTTCCAAAATTAAGTTTACATGTTTTAGGGTTTTAACCAGTTTTTGGAAAATTGATCTACTCACGAAGGCGCTGAAAAGCTGCCTATGCGAACGAAATAAATTTGTCGAATTTTTTTGCACCTAATCCTCCGAAAAAACTCGCTTAATCAATGTTTCGTTAGTTTTGAGAGCGTTTTCATTGGTTCAAAACGTTTCCATAAAAAAATATCTTCCGCTCAGACAGGGTGTTTTTAAAGCTTTACACCCCTCTAACTTTTAAACGGTTAGTCGTATAAAAAAAACACCAAGAACAAAAAAGTCTTAAAATCCATCTATATAAAAGCCAAATTCACTGTCTCACTGATCACAATTTCTCAAAAACTGCGGAACGGATTGGAACGAAATTTGGTATGTAGCTTCCTCTAGGGCCGTAGGTGCTGATAAGAAAGGGTTTCAAAAAATTTGACATCTTTAGGGGGTCAAAGTTACTAAATCACGATTTCTCTAAAACTACTGAACGAACTGGAACGAAATTTGGTATGTAGCTTCCTCTAGGGTTGTAGGTGCTGATAAGAAAGGTTTTCAGCAAATTCGAAATTTTAGGGGAGGTTTGGGGGTTCGAAGTTACTAATAAAACCACCGAACGGATTGGAATGAAATTTGGTATGTAGCTTCCTCTAGGGCCCTAGGTGCTCGCTAAGAAAGGGTTTGGGGAGTAAAAATTACTAAAAATACATAGTGTAATATATTTATTGATATAATATTTTGTTTGTTAATATACATTTAACTTTGATTTTTCTATCCGTGCAAAGCCTTATAAAATCCAAAATCGTCATAAAATATAGGGTGTTCCATAAGAAATTCGAAAGTTGACCGCCATATTTAAAAACGGTGTCGATATGGACACATATTTTAACTACATATTTCTCAAAAAACAAGGAAAGGTTCCCCATTTAAAATTTTCTGTCAGATTTGTAGTTTACAAAATTACCAATGGCCTATTAAAAAAGACACTGTATATCGAAATAATTCAAAACGTAATTGTTTTACTTAGAGACGGTTTAAATCTCAAGATCGTTTTCTACATTTTTCTAATGTTTGCAATATTTGCTGTAAGTATACTACAACAAAGCAAATAAACGGTACCAGGAAATAGCACATACTTTCTCACAAACATATTTTAATTATTAAACAGATTCACTGTGACTTCATAATTGTGGGAAAGGTGATATTGAAGTAGGAATTTAACTAATAAATATTATTATTACCTAGAGAGAAAACTATTCGATCGATTTCGAACAAATTTGCACCAAACACGTCAATTAGGCTTGTGTAGATGCACGAAAACGGGTTTTTGAAACATTTTGAAAAACAACCACGTTTATAGCCAAAAAACCGCCAAAAATCAGTTTTTATTATTAGCTAAACGAGAATGTTTAGAAAGATGGTTTTTTGCATATGGTAGGGTACATTAAGAGCTACAAATTTTATAAAAATCGTTAGAGCCGTTTTTTTAAAAAAATTATAACTGATTTTTTGGGGGTTTTTTCAAAATTTTTCAAAACCGTTTTTCTTGCATCTATACAGGCGTACTTGACATGTCTGGTGCAAATTTGTTTGAAATCGATCGAATAGTTTTCGCTCTAGCTTTGTATACATACAGACAGACATTTTGTAAAACACACTTTTTTGGACTCAGGGTGTCCCAAAACAGATAGGCCTATTTCCACAAAAATCTCAACATCGATTTTTTTTGCGATCACTATACTTTCTCTATAATACTATAGTATAGCGAAAAAGTAAAATTTATATTTAATTATTGTATATGATCAAAACGTTAATTTATAAGTTCATCTGTTCACAGTTTGGTTCCCCTGTTTCAGTATTACTTCGTTTTAATGCAAAGTTACGTTTAAGACAGGCCTAGTAATTTCTCGATAGGTAAAAGTGTACACTGATTATTAGCGAATTTCCATAGGAAAAATGAGCTATTGCAGTGGCCCTTATGGTGAGACCCAAGGTCGGGAGTAGCAAATGAGCACCGATCATGGTCCCCAGAACACGTTTTGGGGTGTCATTAAAATTCATATATATATATTCGTTAGCCAAAAAAATCCAACAACCGGAAGTAAGTTTTTTGACCGGAAGTAACTATTTTTTGAGATTTTTACTAAGAGAATGAATTTTTTTTAGAGTTTTTTCTAAAAATATAAATGTAAGATGTTATTCTGCACATTTTTTTTTTTACGCGACCTTATAGCTCGCTTGGTTCCCCCAAAATCGATCAAAACGTGAAATACCATAGAAGTACCCGGTTCAAAGAAAATGTGGTGGATTCTACCGTGGGGCTGGCGTGCGAGGCACGCAATGCTTTGTGTGTTGAAAATACCCCTAATACGAGGTTTGGCGTGCGAAGCACGCAATGCATTGTGTATTGAAGACAATCCCAAT
>JAGFPH010007755.1:24263-44887 GCA_018207615.1 Philaenus spumarius | reverse complement strand
CGAGATCCGCGACAGATACAAGAATTGCTCATTTAAAGTAATAGGATATCACATTTCCGATGGGTTTTCCAAAACCCACGTATTGCAGGCCATGTAAGTGCCATAACTGTTTATATGCAACAAAATGCAATACTTATCAACAATATACAGTCCAAACTGCAAACCAATTAATACAATTAAGATTGAAAGTCCTAACTTAATATTTTTGCAAACAAAAATCTAGTTTATTTGTTAAATGTAATTTCTGTTTCCCCCTAGTGTTGTTAAAATCGGATTTAATTGTGCTTGAGGTGTAAATGATTTGTCTAGGCTATACTAACACACCGTATACTAGTAAACTAGCACTCTTTTATTCTCATTAACGGTTTTAACTATTTTGATTAGGTCTATATGCCCATTTTAGCTGAATGGGGACGTGATAAATATTAGGATGTAAGGGGCCCCAAACAGGGTTTATCTGCGCAAATAAACCTGCGTAGGTGTGCGAACTGTTTGGCGTGTGTGCTACTTCAGTTTTTTCGTGCCGTATAGTCACTGTATACGCACCAATGAAATGCAAAGGTTAGTTGAACTTTTTTTTCCAGAAGAGTAAAAATACAGTATAGAGTTGACGTGCATATAAAGTAAAATATATTGTGGGTGTTGATTGCTAAGGTTTTTTGCAATATCTCTCTTTGCAACTGTGTAAAAAATTAATAAAGTTTACTATTTCTTACTATTTATATCATACGTTTATGAAAACAATAAAACGGTATTTGGAAATGTATTCTTCAATCAACATCCGCATATGACAGTACTTCAAAATGAAACCAAATTTTTAAATTTAGTCCGCTAATTAACGGAATAAATTACTTATTCTGTAGCATTGCTCTTACTTACGTTAATCAGATCCAATATGGCGGACAGGGTATCCTCCCCTTAAGAAGATCTTATAACAGATTACACTTTTCGTTTGATTCCTTAATTATTGTAAACACAAACACAAAATGAAAGACTTTTGTGTTAGTTTAGCTAATTGAACTAATTGAATACTAAATATGAACTGAAGCCATAATAGCCGTGGTTGTTAAGGCGTGAAAGCTTTATCAATCGTCATGGCAACCATGAATGGAAAAGTTCCGGGTTCAATTCCCATTGACCCCGAATAATTTTCTAAATGGTTTCTTAACAGACATCATTGGCTGTGGTTCAGATTCCACATGAAACTGTAGGTCCCGTCTTCATTAGCCTTAAAGTGCAAAACAGCGGGACGTAAAAAAAAACTAAAAGGACTGATGGAGTAAATCCACTCTACGTTAAAATGGGAGGGTAAGTAATACAAAGATAAATAAATATACTTTCTTTTAAACGTAATTTATAATTTAAACTTAAACAAAATTCAACAAAATTAAACTTAATTTATACTAATATTATAAAGAGGTAAACCTTCTGGAACTACTGAACCGATTGAAAAAATAGTTTTACTAATAAAAAGCTACAATATCCCTGAGTAACATAGGATATAAAATTCATTTTGACAAAAATATTTTTTGTTTCAATATTTGTAAATTTAGTCGGAAAAAATTCTTATGTTAGGCCTAGACTGATGAACTAATACATTTATTTACATTTATTACCATAGCAACCAATTTAATAAAATAACAGATAAAAGTGCTGTTTGCTCAAATATTTCCATTAACAGCCGATTTCAAACTTTGAAGCGATTATTTGTATTTTAAACTTTTAGGTTAGGTTTTTATTTAAGTGTAGACCTGAGCCTTGCAGGATCTTCTAACCTTTATTATACCTGCTGTTATAAAATATACGAAATAGTTTGATTCGAACATTTAACATTATTTACAATCTCAGCTTTGGGGTGATTATTAATCCTACACCTTTATTGTAAAGAAAACATAATGATTATGTGTATAGTAGGTACCAACGGGGTTGGCGTGCGGAGCACGCAGGGGTTTCCCCTAGTATTTGATAAAGTAGTACTTCTTGGGGCATAAATTAAAACAAGAGTACCATAGTGACTTTAATATTTGGGCAGTATTTAATTTTCTTTAGTAAAAACATTTCATTCGCTAAGGACGAAACCCAAACATTACCTTGAACTGAACCGATTTCCTAACAACAGGTTTACAGTAATCCGCTTAAGTGTTAGTTTCACTTGTATACAGACGATTTAATGCGGAATCCATCGCACAGATTTATAAAACTTTAAAAACATCTCAAAACTAATCAAATCTTAGAGTTTCTTGAATTTTCTTAAGAGTAAAAGTATTTTCTTCTCAATAAAATTAGATAGTCCAATCATGATGGATAAATTACGTAAACAAAATTCTATATAACAATATTTGGAAAAAAATCACTAATTACCGTTAAGGGAAGTTATAAAGACATAAAAAAAAGGTTAGAATTTCCTGAACAGTTTCAAACCAATAACATAACTTTTCTCTTTTCATTTATATTTTATGTGAATTTCTAAATGTACACTGCTGATGCCTTCGTTGCATTGAAACATTTAAAAATTCACATTAACTCCTATAAAATCGAGTGTACGTCCGAACGTGAGTAACATATAATATAACAGCTGATTTCACCCATCATCTGAAATACTTAAACAAACCCAGTGTAGCAGTTTGGGGTTATGTTTACAACTTCAATCTTTATAATTTCTTGTGAAGTAGATTTTTTTAAATATGAGTTAAAGAACTAATGTATGCTATAATATACGTTATAATATTTTCTTTGAGGTTATAAACTATATATAAGTACAACCTTTTATCATCAATATATTGTTTATACAAATTTAAAGAAAAGATCACATATATTATTTCTCAAGGCCATTTTTTGTCGGTACGAAATAACTTCCTTAATACATCATCAAATTACATGAATGAGGCATCATTTTAAAGCTTTCCTTAACCACTACACCGGAAAAATATACAAAATACAATTATAAGAAAAAAAATAAATAAAGAATCCGAAAGTAACAGTGATGTAAGATCAGGTAAGTTGTGGGGATATTTTCCTGGGGTTGGCAAGACTGATCATAGCAATACCCACCTGGAGAGCTGCCGTTACGCTAATACATTGCTATTTTTAATTAATTGTATTTTTAGTATCGTATAGTATACGCACTATACGATACTAAATATACGGTGTGTACTTTAATTAAGTGGGATTTAAGTAAGTTAGAATGCGAATGATTCGCACTGGTCAGCTAGTACCTATTTATTTAACTTCTGAAACATTCGTACATCTAAACAGCTGATTTTACCCATCATCTGTAACGCCTAAACAAACCCAGTGTAGAGTTTGAGGTTATGTTTACAACTTCAATCGTTATAATTTCTTGTGAAGTTGATTTTTTTACTTTCTCCCCCTATACCATAGTATAATATGGAGAAAGTATCGTATTCGTCAAAATTTTCGAGTTTGAGTTTTTGGTGGAAATATCCGTTTTGGATCCTCCTGAACCTAAAAAAGTGGTTTTCGGAGTGATGTCTATGTGTGTGTCTATGTGGATGTTATCAGACCTAGAGCCTAAACCAATCGTCCGATTTTGATGAAATTTGGTATGGAGGTACTAATTCACGGTATCTCCAGGCATTTTTTTCATTTTTGTTAATTTTTTATTTTTAAAGGTAATTTTCCCATAAAACCCCTTAAAATAACGGAAAATCAACTTTTCTCAAAAACGGCTCTAACGATTTTGATTAAAATTTTATAGTTATTAGGGACCTAAAGTACTATGAACTATAAAATTTTAATCAAAATCGTTCGTGCCGTTTTTGAGAAAAGTTGGTTTTTCCGTTATTTTATGGATTTTTATGGGAAAATTACTCTTAAAAATAAAAAATTAAGTTCCTATAATGAGGGAGAAAGTATGAGTCAGTTTCCTGACACCGTTTATTTAAATATGAGTTATAGAACTAATGTATGCTATAATATACGTTATATTTGTTTTGAGGTTATAAACTGTATATAAATACAACCTTTTATCATCAATATATTTGTTTATACAAATTTAAAGAAGAGATATATTCGTTTAACTTAGAAAACATTCCTACATCTTCGTATGACATATAAACATATTCGATTATTAATTTCTTTACTATAATATTAATAACTTCTAAATAATTTGATCTATCAATATGAAATAAAAAGCAATTAAAAAGTATTTTTATCTTTCTTTAAATACATAATGACGTAGACTATGTAAATAAAAATGTTCAACAAATAGGCCTACAGTTGTATAATCCTTATTATTGTACACATTTTACCGAATTGAAAATCTCCGTTAGCATAGTTGTGTAGGCCTAGATCTTAATGTTGTTTTTTAGTAGTTTTTTTAAAATGATGTATATCTAATTAATCAGCCTGTGATTTTTCACGGGGGGCTTACCAGTAAAATATAAAAGAGAAAAGTTATGTTATTGGGTTTTTTTTTATAAGATACCTATTGTCAAAATTGTTTTACAAATATTGCAATTAATGGCATCGGTTAATTTTATTGAAAATTGCTTGGTACAAAAGTTGTAGCTCTTTTTATTTTTCAAACATTTTTATTTGTAACTTTTTTTATAGGATGAATAGTTTTTGAGTTACGGGGGGAAACTTGTTTTTTAGCGCCATTTTCCAAGATGGAGGCCGTAGCACAGGTTTTTTGCGAGGACTTTTAGTATGTTATTACAGTAGCTAAGTACAACATACATACCAAAATACCTAGCTTGTAAGAGTTTTTTTTTAGGTAATGGGGTAATTTTTATTCAAAATGACTAGACTAAGAGTGTAGGCCTATTATTATTCAAATAGAGTAATTGTTCAGGTAAATGATTAGTACTTGTAAAAAGACAAGACTAAGTAAAACAAATCGTAATACTAAGACTTTTTTAATTATTTTGTTGTTGTTATATTTAAGCTTAAAATTGCTAACTTTAGACTAAAAATCAAAGTATTTATAAACATTCGACTCAAAACGATTCGTATTTATCTGCCGTTTAATCCAATAAGAAAATATTGAAAAAAAACAGTAATGTTGTTACTAATTTGTATAAAATTTCTTGCATCAGTCTGATTGTTGATTTGATCTGTATTTTTCATCTAGTGTTTGGGCAGCTTTTTATATCTAATAACAGAAAAGTAACCATGATTTAGTGTGGACGTTTTTATTGTAACTTCTTTGTTAAAACAAAATGGCCGACAGGCGGAAAACAGCGTCTCCGAACGTATATACAGAGTGGAACAAAGTTAGTGTTCAAAACTTCGGGAAATGGTTCTATGGGTCAAAATAAATAGAAAATCAAGAATAATATTTTTCGAAAAACGCTTCATTTTCCAAATATCCGCCATTTTGTTTCTTTTACTAAATAATTAATATCTAGAGAACGGTTTAACCTCTTAAGTTCAAACTTGGTATGAAGTTTAACCTAATAATGATATATCGTAACAAAAATAAGCGATTATAACAAATAATGTATTTAAAAATGGCGGCTGTTTGAATATTTTACTCAAAACCCGTATATTTTAACAAAAAATGTCGAGACTCTTTTTTGTAGCCCTTTTGATTTCCTATCGGTTGGTGTAACTGTCACAACAATCGAATAAAGGATAAAGATAAGTTATGTGTAATAACTGGTTTATTCAACTCGGGCATCCTATACCAACACAGTAAATACTACAATATTGTATGTACATTTGCTTTCATTATCTTTAACTGAACTATTATCCTTCATCCTATTGTTCTGAAAATTAAATCATCCGATAAGGAATTATAAGGGATACAAAAAAAGTGTCTTAACTTTTTTAGTTAAAATGTACGGCATTTGAGTAATTTAGGTTTGAAATATTCAAACAGCCGCCATTTTTAAATGCATGATGGGATATAATCGCTTATTTGTCTTCAGATAGACCCTTATTAGGTTAAACTTCATGCCAAGTTTGAATCCAATCGGTTAAACCGTTCTCTAGATATTAATTATTTAGTAAAAGAAACAAAATGGCGGATATTTGGAAAATAAAGCGTTTTTCGAAAAAATATTATTCTTGATTTTCTACTTATTTTGACCCATAGAACCATTTCCCGAAGTTTTTAACACTAACTTTGTTCCACCTTGTATAAACCTTTTGTTATAGAAAAATTGCCAAAATACAGCCATACAATCAATTGTTACATAAAAATATGTATCTGCTAGTAGTTTAATGTCTTCATAAATACAAATATTTAACATCCCGGCAGAAGCTTACATAACACTGTTTCAGTCTAATGAAATTTTAAACAGACCTTTATACTACATCTACAATTTAATGATGTAGTGCCATCTCGTCCAAGTGCTATCTCGTCCAACACCCTATTTCCTAGAAAAGAGTGCCATCTCGTCCAGCTCAGTTTTACAGTTGAATGAACACATTAATTAGTGCCATCTCGTCCAAGTGAAAACTTGACAAGGGTTGAGGAAGGCAACGCAGGTAGCCTGTGGTTGTGCGCCCTCGCCTAGCCCCTCTCCCACCCCTTTGTATACATGTGGACACTGCCAATTTAAATCTCATTTGTATACTTGATCGGGAGGTGTAAACATTTATAGGAATATGGAGTTTTCGACCACCATAAGAGGCCAACCTAGTCTTTTATATAACGGTTTTCGGTATTAAAAGAAAAATTAAAAGAAGTGTGGAGAAATTGTGTGGCGGTGTGTAAATTATACGAGTGTAAATCACATTATATAATTAAAATTTAAAAAAAACCTAAAAGGTTCGAACCTATAGTATGTAGTCACAGTATGTATGCTTTTTACTTAATCTGGCCGATAACAGTATGATTATATTTCGTTATTATCACTTTATATAATTAAAATTAAAAAAAAAAACTAAAAGGTTCTAACCTATAGTATTTAGTCACAGTATGTTTACTTTTTACTTAACCTGGCCGATAACAGTATGTTTGTACTTAAAAAACGTATGTACAACTTTGTAGTTAAGTTGGCTAAACTGTTCGTTTCTACGAAGTGTATAAATACTATATTTTATAAAGAAAATAGTTAAGGTTTGTGTATTTATAGTAGTTTCGATTGACACTCTAAAGTAAACAAATACCTTGCTGTTTTACGCAATGTATAGAAGACTCTTAATAAAAAGAATTAAACGTTCCAATAGTTTTTGTAAACCTGTCAAGTAAACAATAGCATAGGTTTTTGGACGAGATGGCACTAGTTGGCAGGTAGAGAATTAACCTCCCGCCCTAAGTTCGTGGAATTTGGACGAGATAGCACTTGGACGAGATGGCACTTGGACGAGATGGCACGACACCAATTTAATACTATTACTTTAAACGAGCAATTCTTGTATCTATCTTTGTATATGTCGCGGATCTCGAAAACGGCTCTAACGAATTCAAAGAAATATTGTATTTAGGAGTAGTTTTGATTTTTAAGTACCCATATAGTTGTATTTCGTGTAAAAACTCAATTTCTTTAGAAAATATAACTTAAAAGTTGAAACATTTTAACATAGGGTCTTATGGGTAGCCATGTTGGTTACAAAATAACAAGGAAATAGTAAATAAAGCGATCAAAACAGCTGTTTATAAACAAGCCAATTTATACTGTTTTATCAGCTGTTCATTGAATAGTTTTTAATTACTGTTAAAAAACAAGCTAATTTATACTTTTTTAGCACGTTGGAATTAGAATAAATTGGGCCTGATTTAACAATTTATTTTGTCAAAAAAAAAAAGGTAAACTTGGATAAATTCGAATATTCAATTTTGTAATATAGGCCTGGCTCATTTCTGAAACATAGTATTGAGGTTATGTTTAATCATGCAATAATTTTTACTAAATTTAGGCCTGGTTTCAAAAATTTAGTTGACAGAAGATGGTAGAACTAGGACTTAAATCGTAACGAAAGCCTCTCACGTTTCTAAAGCATGTATTTGAGGTTATAATTAATCTTGTAATTACTGTTAATATATTTAAGCCGTTTTTCATAATTTTACAAACCTATGTACAAACGAGCCAAAGATTAACGAGATTCTTTAGCGGATTTTCCAACTGCGATCGAAGCGAAGCAGCCAACCGAGGCCGAAGCGTCCAGGGGCAGAGCCTCTAGTTATTTTCTATGTTACAAAACAACTCGGCGGAAATGTATTAACTTAGCTTCTATAACGATGTTGGCTATAAATACTTAAACAGGACCTTTTCATTTTGGGTATATGATAACCGATTTTGCATTCGTGAATGTATAAAGTAAGGCAGATTAAACCATAATTCTCTTTGTATTAATTTAACTAACCCTGGTATGATTCCATCTTCGTCGTTTTACCTTTAAATTTTGGAAAAAACAAAATTTATAGTCTTATAAAAACGTGAGAGCCCTATTTGGGTTTACAGTATTTTAATAAGTCCGTTTTCACAACTTCGGAGTAAATAAAATGTAAAACTACGTTTATACATGGCGATGAAAAGAAAGAATAATTTATGCAAACGTTAACTCAAAACTTAAAGATAAAAACACTTTTTGAATCAATTTTTTGTGTGCCTTATTCTTTAGAGATCTTTAAAAGCATCATTTGTGTACAAACTCAAAATAACGAAACCAGTAAAATTATAAGACTTTACAATAAGATTGCTTTAAAATTAAATCACGTTATTTCTTATAAGCATAAGTTCTTTCGCGTTTTATTAAATTTCAAATATACATTACTAGTAAGCCACCGTGAAAAATCACAGTCAGATTAATTTGATACACGTCCGAAATACATTATTAAAAAAAAATTATTTGAACAACAGACATTTTCTATAGGCCTACCTAATTATGCTGACGGGGATTTTTAACTCGGTAAATGTGTACAATTTATATGGGTTATAAAACTGTAGGCCTATTTGTTAATTTTTTTATTTATATACATTATTTTATATTTAAAGAAAGTCACAAATGTTATCTTTTAATTGCTTTTTATTTCATATAGTTAGATCAAATGATTTACAAGTTATTTATTTACTATTATTATAGTGAATAAATTAATCCTGTAATCGAATATGTTATAAGCTACGAAGATGTGCGAATGTATCCGAAGTTAAACTAATAGGTAACTCTTCTTTAAATTTGTATACACAATTTATTGATGATAAAAGGTTGTATTTAAATATAGTTTATAACCTCAAAGCATATATTATTACGTATTGTAATAGCATACATTAGTTCTATAATGTATATATTTTTTTAAATCAACTCCACAAGAAATTATATAATGACTGAAGTTGTAAACATAATCCAAAAGTATAATCTACACTGGGTTTGTAAGTAGGCCTATTACAGATTATGGGTGAAATTGGCTGTTATATTACATGTTTCTCGCGTACGTACTCTCGCTTTTATAGGAGTTGAACTGAAACCCAGCCTCAAAAATTTTAATTTAAAACTGTTTAAATACCGTTATAATTTTGTATAGGGAAAACACAACCTAAGAGTATTCTAAAAGTTCGCTTGTTTTAAAATTTAAGTCGTTACACACTTTTAAAATAACTTAATTCATAAATTCGGTGCAGTAAAACAAGCTGATACTTATATTCCTAATTATAATTGTCATTATTTGTTAAGAGAAACTTATCACTGTTTAACAAATGTAAATAATTGTTGACTAACATTATGCCTATAAACCGAATGAAAATTGGTAAAAAAATATACGGTGTCATATTTTAAAAATATAAACAAATCATTTATTTTCTATTTTTAAAGAAACTTCATCGATTTACAAAATAAAATAATAAATTCAGGCTGTTAAGAAGACGATATTTTCTGAAGTTAGTTTTAAACATTTTAGGGGAAAAAGGGAACTAAACACTTGTACCTAAACAAAAACCGTATAAATAAATAACAAACACAAAAACTAACCTTGTTTCTTGACAATATCCAGCTTCGGGTTCTGCTGTTGGTAGACCTGTTGCTCCGCGCACTGCTCCTGGCCCTTCCAATGCGTCGAATACTCGGTCTGATAGCGCAGCATCTCCTCCAAGCTGGTCGGCTGCACGGCACGAGGATGTTTCACAAACTGACGGTTCCAATGCTCCTTCAACTCGTCTTGTTTGACGACGTCTATCTGCGACGTAAAGTTATTGTAAAACGTTCTGGTGGTGTCCACAAACACTTCCATAGCGTCCTCGCTTTGGTACTGTTTCATACCCTCGTTATAGTCTTCGCTGTGTACTAGACTGCCTTGATCCAGGTCCAAGAACAACTTGGTCTCTCCTGTGTTCTCGAGGTCTTCGTGCGCTGTCGGTGGTAAGCTCGACTGGTCTGCCGAGTCCGAGGTCGGTTCGGTTTTGTTGTCGGCCATTTCCCACAACCCTTGCCTCCGGAACCAATCGGAAACTAGTATTCGCCTCCCACAATTCGTACGTTCGCAGATAACAGCAAGTCGGTCATGTTTATCGGTTTTGGGTAAGTTTTATTGTCGGCATTGTTATGGTTTCCGGTGACCCTTGGGACGGGAAGCAGGTAGCTATCACACCTCGGCAAGTTCTTGTCACCTGGAAGAAAACATAGTTTGCGGTTCAGACAATTTGTTATTTTAATTAAATTATAAACACTTTTTGTATGTAATTTCTTTAAAATTTTTCAAAGACTTGTTTCTACGAAATCTTAGTTTTGATTGGTAACTTTTTCTTAGGGTTAAAGTCGTTGTTTTACATTAATTTTAACATATTGTGTCTCAGAGTTAAATTATTGGCCAAACCAGATATAACAATTCTAGGCAGTACACAGATTATTATTAAATTGAATTTAAGGTTACAGAAAGAAACAATTTTAGAACACATTTTACGCCCGCCTACCTGTCGAAAGAAAAAAAAACCTATGAAATATTACGTTTTGAAACGATTTTCCTATATTTTAATTATTTAAATAGGCTATACAGAGTGTCCCATAAGTAAAGAGCCAAACTTCGGGAAATCGGGAAATGGGTCAAAATAAAGATAAAATCAAGATTTTTTTTAAAAACGCTTTGTTTTCAAGATATCCGCCATTTTGTTTCTTTTACAAAATAATTCATATCTAGAGAACGGTTAGACCTATTGAGTTTAAACTTGGCATGAGGTTTAAACTAACAATGACTCATTTTAAGAAAAACTAGGGGCTCTGCCCCTGGACGCTTCGCTCGCAGTTGGAAAATTCGCTAGAGAATCTCGTTAATCTTTGGCACGTTTGTACATAAGTTTGTAAAATTATGAAACCAGGCTTAAATATACTAACAATAATTACAAAATTAATTAGGTCATAACCTCAAATACATGATTTAGAAACGTAAGAGGCTTTCATTACGATTTTAGTCCTAGTTCTACTATCTTCTGTAAACTAAAGATTTGAAACTAAACCTAAATATAGTAAACATTATTGCAGGATTAACATAACCTCAATGCTATATTTCTGAAATGAACCAGACCTATATTACAAAATTGACTATTAGAATTTATCCATCTTTACCAAGTTTACCTTTTTTTTTGACAAAATAAATTGTTAAATCAGGCCCAATTTATGCTAATTCCAACGTGCTAAAACAGTATAAATTACCTTGTTTTTTAACAGTAATTAAAAACTATCCAATGAACAGCTGATAAAACAGTACAAATTGGCTTGTTTATAAACAGCTTTTTTGATCGCTTTATTTACTATTTCTTTGTTATTTTGTAACCAACATGGCAACCCATAAGACCCTATGTTAAATTTTTCAACTTTTAAATCAAATTTATCAAAAATTGGGTTTTTACACGAAATACAACTATATGGGTGTACTTAAAAATCAAAACTATACCTTAATACAAAATTTCTTTGAATTCGTTAGAGCCGTTTTCGAGATCCGCGACAGATACAAAGATAGATACAAGAATTGCTCATTTAAAGTAATAGGATGATAAGCGATTATATCCAATAATGCGTTTCAAAATGGCGGTTTTTTCAAAATTGCAAACCTAAATTACCCACAAACCCTTACATTTTAACAACAAATTTCAAGACACCTCATTTGTAGCCCGTCTCTCTATCGGATGTTTTAAATTTTAAAACAATCGGATGAACGATAACAGCTAAGTTAAAGATAATAACAGCATAATTATGTACATACAATTTTGTTGTCTTTACTGTGTCGGTATAGAATGCCGGGATGCAGAAAGCAATTATTAGGCATAACTTTACAATTATCCTTCATCCGATTATTTTGATAGGGAATTGAAACTGCTACAAAAAAGGATCTTGATTTTTTTGTTAAAATGTACGGTTTGTGGATAGTTAAAGAATTACATTTTCGAACAGCCGCCATTTTAAAACGCATGGTTGGATATTATCGTGTGTTTTTCGTTAAAAATATCAATGTTATATTAAACGTCATGAAAAGTTTTAACTCAATCGGTTAAACCGTTCTGTAGATATGATTTATTTTGTAAACAAAATGGTGAACATCTCGAAAACGAAGCGTTTTTGGAAAAACGTTTATTCTTGATATTTTCTTTATTTTGACCCATAGAACCATATCCAGAAGTTTGGCTCTTTCCTTATGGGACACTCTGTATAATGAAAAGAAAAAAACAATCCATAAATAATTCGTAACATTTTGTAATTTCAAATTGGACTACCTTTGTTCACAATATTAAAAAAATCGCTTCTCCGTTACACTTACCTAAACAAAAAATTGTATTTTATTACCAAATCAATTAGCACAAAAAAAAAACTCAAAATATTTTGTTAGTAACTTTGCCGTAGTTTTTTGACGTATTAAATGAAAAATAAAACAATTAACTGCAAAAGCATCCGTCACAAATAATAACGTTTTGCTGTTATGCCGCTTTAAATGTTATCATTTTTTCATCTCTGTAAGAACAAAAACTGCATTAATTTATATCGAATCTATTGTAATAAATATTATTCTAATCTGTGTTCAACCTATTCCCATAAACAAATTAATTATGAAGATCTAAAGTAAATTTGTTTTGTGATTTTGAAGACTTGTTGTGATTTAAAGTAGGAGAAGTAAATAAGGAAATTATTTACAAAAAATTGTTGAATTTTTATCAAGTATACTGAAATTAATTATTAAATGTATAGATGTAGTTGTATTTGATATTTAACATTATTTATACAAAAGTTGATTCGTTTAACCTTCTTAAATCACTAAACAATTTCTAACTACCGAAATTATACAATATTTTTGTAGTTCATTTCACTTCCTTCGTTGTGTTTTCTGTAAGTCTGTAGCAGTTTCAGTACTTTTCGCTGTAAAATGCTTTAGCCTATAGTTTGTGTAGAATCTGGACCATGTACAGGCCACTAAATTAAAAGGACAATTTAATGATGGAATAAAATTAGTTTTGCATATTTTGTTAATTAACATGACAATATTTCTACTTAATGATGGTTTTCATTTTTATTTAATTCCAGCGGTCGTGTCCACTTCGTACTTGTCAAGAAAATGATTAAATTATGAAAATCAAACATAATTTGACTAATAAAAACTGTTATTTGAACTTAACTGTAGTATTTAGGACAGTTTTTCAATTAAGGTTTGAACTCAAGTTTAAGGAAATTATCGTTTTTAAAAATTATCAGTTCGCTTTTTCTTATTCTTAGAGACTTCAGAAAAAGCTTAAATTTGTCTATTCAACCGCTCCAATGTTCGTTAAATTCCACATTCGCCTACTTGATAATATGACCTCGAGATGTGTTATGAAATGACAATAGCTACGTAAAGAAACACAATGTTTTGTGTCGGATTCGCAGAATTTAGTGGGGCAATATTGCTTTTATACTTTATTGTTTGTTGGTGTTGATGGAACGAAGTTTAGTATGGCAATTTAAGAACAACTTTATAAGCGATATATTATATTAGACTATAGTTTATTTCTTTGGTCATACTTTTACTTTCTTTTCTTTTGTTAGTAGGCTATTATTTAGTAGGGTATAACCACGTTACTTCTGTGTATATTTGTGTACTTCCGAATTTGATTTTTATTATTATTATTGTAAAAAATGTAAGAAGTGAGACTTTAATATTAAGCGTGTTCCATTATGTAAAATTAAATTTCCTAGAACTAGTAAAATGATTGCTTGGATTTATTTTGACACATAATCATCTATATATATATAAACCAAATCCAGTGACTCACTGATCACGATTTCTCAAAAACTACTGAACGGGTTGGAACGAAATTTAGTATGTAGCTTCCTCTAGGTCCATAGGTGCTCACTAAGAAAGGTTTTCAAAAAATTCGAAATTTTAGGAGGGGTTTGGGGGGGGGTCAAAGTTAATAAATCACGATTTCAGTACTAAATTATTGTATGTACATTTTATTATTATACAAAATATTCGTAAAATCTGTGTAAATTTTACTTTTGTTCATTTTTATATGTCTACTATGTGTGCTGTCTGTAGAAAAGAATTAATAATGTTTGTCAACACATTAAACTTTTATTGTACTATTTTGTTTAATGCATTGACACGCTAGTCAAAGACATCCATGGTTTTCAATCTAAGGTTGTTAGAGCCAGGTGCGCTTATCACTCAGGTACAAGGCCACCTTGAATAATCGTTAACAATTATATGTAGCCTATATAACATGGGTGTCCGAACTTTTCGTCCCACATGAAAAATGCGGACTTTTCGTCCCACTTTTTGGGGTGGCTACCTGGGTTGGGTTTGATAATGATCTCCAAATATTTCTAGGCGGACTTTTCGTCCCACATGACGGAAGGGTTGCAGAAAGTTATCTGACCGTCTTTCCCTCATAATACGTTATATTCATCAATTCATATTTTGATCAAAGAAATTTTAAACTGAAGCTATTGTAAGTATATTTTATCTGATGAATACGATTGTGCGAATCATTTGTTACTGATTAAAATTAAACTTGTATTCTAAGAAGACCACTACGGCAATCGTTTTCAAATTTGTATGCAGGTAGATTAGGTTAGGTTAGGTTAGGTCAAAACCTTAACCACAGCTGATTTTAAACACGCCAAAATGATTATAAAATCAAAATTTATAATTATTTTGCCAGTCCAAAGCCTGGATAAAGTGTGATGGGAATCATGAAATTATAGCGTAACTATTTATGGTTGAATTTACTTAAGTTTGTAAATCTGGTAGGTCAAAAAATCCTAATCGATATAAATCGTTATAACGTATTATGAGGGAAAGAAGGTCAGATAAATTATTCTATAAATAGTCCTTTCTGCAACCCTTCCCTCAGGTGATGTCCGCCTAGAATTGGAGATCATTATCAAACCCAACCCAGGTAACCACCTCTAAAAGTGGGACGAAAAGTCCTTGGAGCGAAAAGTCCGGTAATCATTACATGGACGTACAGGCAGACACGAGAAGATGCATAATTGTATTAAATGAATAGAGCAACCACAAAAATGTTTTTAAAACAGTTCCAAAATGTCAGGAGATCATTATCATATCTAAATTAAAACTTATATGTGAACACAATGTCCTAAAATTCTTACTTTTCCTTATGTGTCACGGTGTTTTTATTTTTAAAGAAAAAATCATATTTTTTCAACTGCAAATGACAGCCTACACATGCCTATCTGAAATCATGCTTGAAGTTAAAAGTCACAATTTGTTTAAAACAATCAACCAATTTACTTTGTCAAGTTAAAAATGGCGGTAATGACGTATGTAATATATGTATATCCCCCTTTTCCAATTTGATAAAGGAAGTTATAGAAAGTGGATCAAATAAAATCTGCACACAAAATCTCACAACAAATACGTTTACTAACTTCAAACGCGTTTCAACGACAACGTCGCCATCCTCAGTGATCACGGGCTACAGTAATAATACCGTGCGTCACTGAGGCTGGCGACATTGTCTTTGAAATTAATAGTAGGCCTAAACGTATTTGTTGTGAGATTTTGTGTTCAGGCTTTATTTTACTGTAGTACTGTACTTACATTCTCACAAGCCAAGCTCAATTGTTATTTTTTATGAACTGTGGAAAGTTTACTAACAACAGGTGTGAAAAATATTTATTTTATTCTGAAATAATAATTGTAATCGTTAATCATTCAGAGTAAATATAAACTATTACCCTTTTATTTTTATTTTTTACATTCGGTTTATGATTTACCAGTATGATTTAGGCCTACTCTTAATAAACACGATATAACCTATTAGAAATTTATATAAATTATTCTTTTAAAATATGAAATCAGCTGTTAATTGAAATATTAGGATAAAAAGCTGATTATACTTCAATTATGTTAAAACGGTAAATATTTTAAATGGACGAATAGCATTTTTGTAGGCCTAACTTGCTTTTAAATTATTTGTAAATTTCAGTCCTATTCTTAAACCAACTTGAGACCACCCACTTAAGGGTCTGCTGCAGTGGTGGCCATCTTGGATTTGTATAACTCGAAAACAAAGCATTTCCGGACCTATGTTTGAACTTTTCCCGTTATTTTTGTTAGTGAAATCAGCTGAGAAAGTGCTCGGAACCTTATGCGAATCGCCCTGTCTCGGACAGCTAGATGACGATAGTGGCAATGAAACGACTCTTGTTGATCAGAAACACAAGGTTGCGGTGCAGTATTGTAAGCGACGATTTTAATTAAATTAAGGGTGTGCAATACCGCTCAAGTAAAAACGTCAAATCCAGTGATTGGAAACTACTTTCGTTTTTACTAATGCCGGTCTTACTTTTAGTTTCCACCATGTGTGTACGGCATTTAAATTTGCAGAAAGCTCCAATGTACAGTTAGTAGGTAACAAAATTCACCCCGATGTTTTACTGCTATCTGGCGACTCGAATGAAAATCATGTTTCTCGTCTTGTTTATAAGCAAATATCTTTTATGAAATTGGGTAATTTCAAATGTTCGTCCTACGAATTATAATTTTAGATGTTCGTTACCGATTCCCTGCAAATTACAAAAGACTGTCTTCAAAATTCCATTAAAGATAAGTTTGCACCACTGTCCGTCATATTGAATCTGATTCCCATAAGAGCAATGCTGCAGACAAAGTCATTTTTCCCGTTAGTTTCTTGAATAAATTAAAAAATTTGGTTTCATTTTGAAGAACTGTCATATGCGGATGTTGATTGCCGAATACATTTTCAAAAACCGTTTTATTGTTTTCATAAACGTATGATATAAATAGTAAACTTTATTAATGTAAAAAGAGATATTGCAAAAAAACCCTTATCAATCAACACCCAAAATTCATTTTACTTTAAGAAAAAAAATACACCTTCCTTTTTTTGACGAAAATAACACAAAAAACGCTTAAAAGTGAAGGTATGGTAAGGTTAGGTTGATGGATCCGAGCCAAGCAATAGTTTCAATATTTGTGAAAAAAAAACTTATCCCAAACCACTAAAAATAGATTGGTGCATGTTTTTAAGCCAGAAAACATCATAAGTTGTTTCCAGATCTTCATCAGCATATTGTTCATACTGAATACTGCTGAATATATTGCTCGTTGAAAAAACGAATTCTGAACAAACAAAATTTGAACAAAGTAATAAAAGCGACGACTAAAAATAATTTCCAATAGAAATAAAACTATTTAAAATCTAAAATTGGTTATGAAGAAACACAGAAACACCTACAATAACAAAACAACAGTCATAACAAAAACGAAACACAAAATGCATGATTTAAAAAACAATTTTACAAAATTGTCTGTTCGGATATTCGTTATTGTTTGACATTAATTAAAGAAATTTATTTCATACACAAATAATAGTAAATGTTCCAACAAAACAATATAAAACTTTTATTAATCTATCTATTCAATTAGCTTCATAAAAGAATCGTGTAAGTAGTTTTAATGAGTTTTATATTTTCCACTTTTTTATTGCACTGCCTTTCCTAAAGGGAAGACATTTCTTCAGGCGTGTGTAAATGTTTGTAGGTCTCTGGTTTTAGGCGAGTTTAGGGGGTTTGTTTGGGTAGGGGCGGGGGGGGGTACCAATAAGTTTGTTTAACTTGGGAACTCAAAAGCTCATAAGAGGCATAAGGTCAGATTACCACTTAATTTCGATTATTTGAAGATTCTAAACGTTTGACTCAAAAGCTGTTAATAATTTGTTTGTAATAACACATTATAGTAAAAACGTTTTAAAGTATTGTTTAACTACAAGTAACTTTGAAAAATGTAACTAATGCTTCAGCTTTCCACCTGTATTTTCTCATATTTTTAAAATATCTATGATTTGGAAAGGCGTATCTAAAGTTCTCTGCGGGTAATAACTCGTGATTGTAGCGTCAAAATTTAAAGAAATACATATTATGGTATAAAAAGTCCCTTTAACCCACTTTATTTTATTTTTTATTGAAAATAAGTTAGCCAAACTTTGTAAATATCGTGTGATGCATAACAGGAAAATTTTTTTGACATATTATGATTTTGGATGCAGGTATAATTCATGGCTACTTCACCCGCCTAGCGCTCTGCCAAACTGCAGAAGGAAAACCGTTTGAGCATTTATTGTAAAAATGGTAATAGGCCAGTCGGTAGAAGTCAATTTAGACCAAAAGTTCCAGTAATTTGCAAAACGGCTGAATTTTTTTTATATGTACATTAAAGTATGTAGATTAACATAAAAAAAGTTTACCATTCTATCGATTTCCCAAAGTCGAAAAAAAAAAATGATAATCGATTATCCTTAATATTTCGAGCTGGGATGAAGATAGAGGAAAAAAATACCACCGTGTAGAGGAGGTATTTTCCAACAAAAAAGGTCATATGTATTTATTTCGTCCGAGCAATGGTTTGTCTGGAAAAAAATCGATAATGCAGGTATGTATTTTGCAGCAGGGGAAATCACTAAAAGGGGACATCTTATTCACATATGAAGCGTTGGCTCATTCTAAATTGGCCGAATTTTGATATATCGAATTGAAACTTGACATAGGAGTTAAAATAAATATTTTAAACATTTATGCTGAGTCTCAGCTTGTTATCTTGAAAATTACCCGATCTAGAGCCACTTGACTTATTAATGGGTTTCTCGATTTTAGGAGTACCGGACCCACCAATTCATTTTAAACAGCTCCAGTTTAGAAAATTTTCAAAATATCAACCTTAAAGTTTTTTTACAAGTTAAATATATAGATTCAAACAAGATCAAGGAGTATAAACCTTTTTCATTATTTACTTTTCAAAGCACAAGTAACTTAAAAAAGTATAATTTTAGACCTTTTTAGATTTTTCATCAAAACGCTTGAGTTAATCGGCTGCAGATTAGTCAATTTTTTAAATATAGTTTTTAAAATAAGTATAGCAAAAAAAAATTGTGTTTTTAACTTCTGTACCAATTTTTAAATCGATATGTTCTAAAATGTCGAAAATGGAGTCGTTGAATCCAAAGGTGTTATAGTTAAAACGAGATAGGTAAAACAGAAGACCAATTTCAAGCGCCTCGTTTTTAAAAATAACATTAAAAAATCGTTCATACTTACTAAGAATATTTATACTGGTGTACTCAACTTGTAAAACAAATTTGATGTTGATATTCCAAAAATTGACGAAACTGGAATAGATTGAAATTAGTTCGTGAGTTCGGTACTAGTAAAATCGATAATCGAAATCGACTCCTAGATCGGGTCATTTTCAAGATAACAAGCTGAGACTCAGCATAAATGTTTAAAATATATATTTTAACTACTATGTCAAGTTTCAATTCGATATATTAAAATTCGGCCAATTTAGAATGAGCCAACGCTTAATATATGAATAAGATGTCCCCTTTTAGTAATTTCCCCTGCTGCAAAATACATACCTGCATTATCGAATGTTTTCTAGACAAACCATTGCTCGGACGAAATAAATACATATGACCTTTTTGTTGAAAAATACCTCCCCTACATGGTGGTATTTTTTATTTTCCTCTATCTTCATCCCAGCTCGAAATATTAAGGATAATCGAAAAAAAATGATAATCGATTTTTTTTTCGACTTTGGGAAATCGATAGACTGGTAAACTTTTTTTATGTTTATCTATATACTTTAAGGTACTTATAAAAAAAATCAGCCGTATTGCAAATTACTTTTAGTTGTAACCTATACCGACTGGGCTATAAGCGTTTATGAAAGTTTATTGGTAATTGTTATTTTTTAACATGTAGTAAAATTTTATAATTTGAAATAAAATTTTTCCTCATCATCCTCGTAGACCGTTCCCACTGAAGGTGATAAGTCACTTGCTATCCAAAAACTGTTCCTACTGCCAATGTGGATTGACGGAGTTTTGCTTTTAAGTCTTATGCCAATAAGTAAAATTAAACCATTTTCAAAAAGTTAAACATCGTAACTTTAAACGGTCGCCATTTTGTGTAGGGTGATCCTTTTTACGTCTGATTTGCTGCGTTGTGTTCTAATAAGATATACCTTTAATTTGATGTACAACTCGACCTATGTACCTTTTAAGATTTTTTCCACTAAATTATAATTGCTTCAAAAATTAGTTTTTTTTTTATAGAAACAATGTACTATGTTTTTTGCGTAATGTGCAATGATTAAAAAAATACAACGACGTTCACACACACTGTATAGGCCAAGGGGCCACATACAAACTGCCCCACTTTTTTTGGGTCATTTCTAATATACAAACTGCCCTACAAGGTCCAGGTATAAAAAC